>LPNX010614931.1:466038-539849 GCA_001517045.1 Pseudotsuga menziesii
CTCGGTAAGCCATGCATTGGTGGCCCTCCTTCTAGCACCAAAAAATGTTGAGGCCTGGAAAATAGCAGGTAACAACAGTTAGGGATATGCTGCCTTTTTATGTTCAAACAGGAAATTTCCCACACCATCAATATACACCTGCCTAACTACCTCTTTGTGTAGTACATAGTCATTGGCATGCTTAGGGAGTAGGGAAGGGGCTCTGGAACCACCATACATTCTTATATACAACCCTTCCTTGGTTAAATAATAATCTTTGTACTCCTCGATGACTTTGAATGCTTTTTTAGACATGCAGTTGCATTCAGTTAAGAAAATTAGGGTATACAAGGGCATGATGAAGTGTTCACAGATTTCCCTGTAATAGCTATAATATTTATGGGCCCATAACAATCTATATGTTCTGTACACTGGGGTCCTATCCCTCTTCCGGTTACATCTCAAAGCTGGAAAAAATTGAGTACATAGTATACAGTCAATCAGGATAGAGCTCATATAGAACTCTGATTTCTTTTGTGATACCCCTCCCAAGGCTACGAATATGCATGCTGAGAGGCTATTTGACACTATGTTCGATCAATTAAAAACGGTTCCTTGAGTAGCCACATAGAAGATAATTGGTCTCCATCCTATCTTGAAGCTCTTCCCGTGAGCTCTACCAAAAATCCTATTTAGCATTAGTGAAATGAATCTATAGGGAGTACGGAGAGTAGATGTATCATACTCTCTGGAAGGCCTGGTTTGAAAGTTTTTTCCTGGTATCATCATTCTTTTAACTATTTCTACCAGATCCATAGCTGTCTCTTTCAACCAGCTTTCTATCAAGTAAATATGGGCAGAAGACAGATGAAATGCCATAGACACATATGCAGGGCTATATCTAGCGTAGCCCTGCTTAGCAGTATTTTCAAGAATCATTGTAGTTACATCTGCCCTAGGCAGAATCCATCCTATCACCTCTGAACAAGGGAATAACTCAGATCTTGTGGATACTTTCATGAGAGTTGATTTCTCAATGTTTGCATAAATGGTTAGCTACTCGAAACCTGCATCAGGTACGTTTTGGTTGGAAATATTCCTATATATCTCTCCCCATTTGTAGTCCAGTTCGACCCTTGTGGAAGCTTTGGTATCTTCATATATATACTCAACCTTGGTGATTATCTCAACCTCAGGTTCTCCTTCAACCATAGGAGCCTTTTTCTTTTGTCTCTTCGACATATTTTCTTTACAATAATCACCCTGTCGTAAACATAGCATGTTCTTAGACCCATTGAGATTTTAGCAAGTGTTTTAATAATAAACAAAAACTATATCAATTTGTTTACCTCCTCCATATGCATTCTGAAAAATAAACTACACACAGTATTCAATGCATGAAAAAATTGATAAGGCAAAAGAAAAATCCTGCAAGTTGTTTCTTAAAACCGCCTAAGTCCACTTTCTATAAAAATTCACAACCCCGAGAGAAAAAAAATTCTCTATATTAACCTAGTCCGCATTCGAACTAATTCGAACTAATCCAATATCACATAAGAGTATGAATCACACTATTCCTACTACTAGTCTTAAACAACAAACTTCAAAGCATTAGACCCTATACAACGCTCTTCCTGTTGTAAAAACCCTAACCCGACCAAAAATGGAAAACCTCCACAGTCCCAAGGAAAAGGTAAGTGCAAGAAAAATTTTAACACCCCCTGGACAGCTATGGACAACCAAAAGAATAGGTGGTGCAGACAGTGAAATGCTTGTCTGCACTGTGCTCTAATGTTTTGCACTGGAGCACAAGCATCCATAACGGCCCAACAATCACGCAACCTCAAAATCCTCCCGCTAAAGAAAACTGTAAACAACTAACTCTTCACCCTCAAATGAAACATCATGCATATCGTAAAGACAAACATCTCTTACTTGAGGACAAACCTAACTCACAGAAAACCTAACCAGGGCAAGAAAACCAATGGTTCCAAATCGACCAATAAAAAACCAAAATAACAAGGTTGTGGTTCACTTACCTAGAAAACAACAGTTTAGTCAATGGGATGACCAAAATATTCACGGTGGAAACTCTAGCGAATCGAGTTCGAACAGCTGGGTGCGTGAATCAGTGCAAACGACAAAGAATGGAGAAAACGACAAGTTACAATACAGATAAATAGTAAAAAAAATGCTCCCCTCATATATATAGAACCTTCGACGAAAAATGTCAATGGGATAAACCCTATCGGCAGTTAAACTTCTAACCATCGGAAAGATAGTTCGGATGACAGCCGCAATGGTGGACACAAAACCAACTATGGACCTGCGATAACTTTTAAGTCTGTCGACATTGGCACCATTAAGCACTAAGTGTGGAACCTCAAGACTGAACATCTTCCATAGTGTCGGTAGCACCAAGCACTATCATCGCAACTTTATTCATTCTAACGCATATCAAAGATCAAAACACCTAACCTCTAAGGCATCGACGAGGAAACAACTAAATCTGGGAACTTCAAACCCAAACATTTTCCATAGTGTCGACGACGTAAAATGTATTATTGCGACTCCACTCTTTAAAAAAGGTATCGAAACTTGGAACATCTAAGTTCTAAGGCATCAATGGGAAAAAAACTATCTTTCAGAACGTTCATCATCTGCCTCCTACAACGTCGATAGTGTAGAGGACTAGTACTTCGGTTCATTGTCATAGACCATTCTGATAGCGATAAAAAGTCATTGGTAGTCAAAACGTTAAGCTCGAAAATAAAACAAAAAGAAACCACGATTTTTGACGTATAATATAGGGCGTATGATGTATCGCCGACAAGGTAGACCATTCAACTTCCGCAACTTTGGAAATACAATTGACTATGCTTCTAATATCGAAAGGATAGCCAACTAATCTTCCGATGAAAAGGATCAAGTTTTGAGCAAAGAAATCTGAACTTCCAGGACAGATTTAGGGAAACCGAAAAATCCTAGGCTAGATCTAATAGAAGCAAAACAAAAGGAGGGTCCTAAAATTTAAAATTTTGGGGAAAAGGGTTGCATCTGCAACATGATGTTTTCTTCGTTGATTCTTACTTGATGGTAATCAAACCTCAAATTAATATTTGAAAATACCTTTTCCTCTCTCATTTGATCAAAGATATTATTAGTTTGATGTAAATGGTACTTTTTTTACCACAAATTTGTTCAACTTTCTATGATCAATACATAATCTAAGGGTTCCATATTTATTTTTCATAAATACTATGAGTGGTCCCCACTTATACACACTTGGTTGAATGTATTCAACTCTTGCAATTACATTTTCGGCTATAGCAATTCCGGGGTACTCATTCTATAAGGTGTTTTGGACACCGATGTACCTCTTGGAACAATATCAATTGTGAAATAAATATCCTTCTTCGAAGGAAGTCCCAACACTTCACTAAGAAACACATCCATGAATTCTTGCAATACAATATATTCCTCCAACTTGGGAACTTCATTTTCTTCTCAATCCAAGACACAGGTTGCATATAATTGGAAACCTTTTTTAAAATACTTATTCAGTTGCAAAGCTGAAATTTTCCTAATAGAAATCACATTTGGATTTTCCTTTACTATCCTTGGGTTTGCTTCATTAATGCATTCAAAGGTCTTGTTGTAACAATCAATTTTAAATTTATGTGGTTCGAACCATTTCATTCCAATGAGAGCATCATAATAACCAGGTGGCAAAACATTCAAGTTTTCCCATGTGGTGAGTCCATCCATATCTCATATACACTTCTCCACGACTTCATTAACTTTTCTCTTGGTTCTGGTGGTTGGTTGGTTCATCCATGGTTAACTCTACTTTGTTTTCTTGAAATCACAAATATCAACAATTTCAGTAGTTGTTTCCACCTTTCACACACCTAGGGGTTTATAATCACAACATAAATATTCAAGATGCTAGGTGTGTCATTGGGGGTAGGTCTCGAGTGAAGTACTATCACTTGATATTGACTCCTCCGTTTAGGAAAAACTCCTAACAAGGGGGGTGGTCCCTAGGAAAGAGTTTAACTAAGGCTCTTGTGTTTTAGTTGTTAATGATGGAAGTAGGTTTTTGTTACAAGTTTTTGAAGTAAAATATTGAGACAATATTGTTGCAAATTTAGATGAATATTTCACCAGCATATTATAATAACATCAACACATAAGGATTAGCAACAATAAAAAACTGATAATAATCGACAGTAGAATGTTGCAAATTTAGATAAGTGCTAATGGAGTCATAAATAAATAAATAATGTTGCTCAAGGATGAAATGTTTTGTAATTTTCTCTTTGTCAGTTTTAGTTATTGAAAGATGAATTGAGCTATGGGAAGAATATTCTCGATATATTGTGAAGTATTGAGAATATGCCTGGCATATGACAAAGGTGGTTCTTCACTCAAAAATGTGGGATGAATTAGAGTCTCTAAGAGGTTTCCAACACTACACCAATAAGAGTGTATCCTAACGATATCCCGAGGTAAAAATTCAGTGGTTCCTGATTCCTTTGAAGATTTTTCCTGCGATTGTCAAATGCTACTACGCCATACTTTTGTAATGTTTTTTGGGAGTTTATTTTATTCATGGATTTTTAAGTTAATGTGTGGAAATTAGAAAATATCACAAGTCACTTTTGATTCCCCAATGACTAGGAAAATCCTGCAAAGGAAAAGAGCATACAGAAGGTTTACGATGAAGTGTTTATTCCAATTAAAGAAAGAAAATATGTTGTAAAATCAAGTACACTAATAACAAATTGAAACTACAAACTATGTGTCATTTATGATCATCCACCAATAATCGACAAAACCTTTGGTTGGTGGAGAGAGAATACTTCAAGGCAACGAGTCGGGTATGAAATTATTACTTTATTCTAATATGAAATCAAATAAAATTAACTAACCTATTCATCATTTCTAGAAGGTGTATTGTGTGCATGTGTTGGTTAGAAAAAAGAAAACCACAAAGGACACTTCGAATCCCCCGGGGGGATGGAGTGTGGGCATTGTGTATCCCACTTGATTTATTTATTATTAAACTTTACAAAGTAATTAAAATATGAAATAAAAATTCACTTTTATCCTTGAGAAGGATCAAAAGGCTTACAAGATTGTTGGGAAAGAAAATGAATGAAGAAAGGGGATGAAAGAAAGACTTTTTGGTGTCCTGGGTGACCCGAAACTTGATTTTTGAGAAATATGTCCTTCTATTTTTCTTAAAAACTTACAAAAACCATCAATAAAAATATTTTAGAATCTCACAAATCTTTCAAAACAAAATACATAATTTACACTACTCAAAATGCTTAAAAAATGCGAACTTTCGCATGAAAAAGGCACTTTGGGAAACTTCTATGGATCTAGTTCGAGATGAAACTTTTAAAGAGTACTAGATATGATATATCTGAATAAGTAAAATCATATTTTAAATATCATATTGATGCATGTAACTTTTCTTAAGCATGAAGAACTGGTAACCAAGAAGAAGATTGCATTTTTAAGGAGGGAGAAAGAAGTCCTTAATTCCATGGTTGAATGTAATGAAGGAGGAGAAGGATATGAAAAGAAAAGATGTTAAACACAAAAAATTTGATGTCATAAAAAGGGAATGGATGCAATCGAGATCCAAGACACTTTATAGCTAAAATGATCTTGCAAAATCTACATAACTCTTTACACAAGCAATGTTAATCGAGTCAATCTAATCAACAGAAAGAAAAGAGAATATAAGTATAACTAGAAACAATATATTTATATTAAAATATTCTGATGATGAAATACAAATAAGTAAGTTAATATCTGCAAATACTTTCAAAATAAACTATATCTATGAAACATTACTTGACAAAAAAAACATAGAATTTAACTGATTTCACCTCAAAATTTACCAAAATTGTAGGATCACAAAGTGATGCCACACATTAACCTAGAAATCCTTCAATTTAATTAAACAATAGTGAAACAAAAATAGTACAATGGGAAGAGGTTCAATGCATCCTCTCAAATGAGGAGTAAGACCTTGTTTTTATAGCTAAAAAACATTTCAACCCCCAAGTGGGCGCAATTCCCAATGAGGAGGTTGTTTTGGGAGTTGAGGGAATGATGGAAGGGAGTTTGAATTCATGGGATGGGAGAATTACACCTCTCGTGAGGTTTCCCACTTGTTTTTTGAAGCTTCCACCTCCTCTAACCAACTCCTCCATGTGGAGGAATGCTTCCTCCTTTGAAGGAGATGAGTAGGAGCCCCTCTCTTGATGACTGAAGATGATCCTATATGCTCATAAATTCCCAAATAAGGATCCTCAACCTCCTGGACACCTTAGAGACAAGTCCCAGGCAAGCTGCCTTTGATTTAGGAATTGGGGTTTCTCCATTTTTTCCATTTATTGGATCCTCCGAATCATTTTGGAACGAAAATCAAAATTAATAATTGAAAATTACTAATTTGACTCTCCAAAGTGGGATTAGGGGTTAAGTGGGTGATATGGGTCCAAAAATGAGCACCCCCATGACCAAATTGGTTCCCTAGTCCCAACTTTATGACCATTTTAACTTTTACAATTAAAATACACCTTATCGATGATTTTATTAAAATCTAAAAATTAAAAAATCCTAGGAAAGACTTAGTGCATGTCCATGAAACTTTGGGAATATGAATAGAATGGTATAATACATACACCCTAGGCTTTAATAACCCTCATAAGGCATAATCACCAACTTTACCATCCCGGATTTGGAGGATTTTGAGTGAAAAACTTGAAAATTGTATGTCATTTAAACAAGCCTCATATAATTAACTAAGTCCCAAGAAGGCCAGGAATTTTACATAAGAAACCATCATGTTGTGTCATTTATTACAATTCCCCCGAGGGGGTGTGAACATGCGAAAAGGAGACCACAATTGGCCCTGATGAAACCATGGAACTTCTGAGAACTGAGTAAGATTTATCGATTAGTTCTGATCCTTGGTGGCTCACTTGAAAAATACCCTAAGTGAAACTTAATGGCTAATAGTAGTGACATAACTGTGAGTATATACAAGGTCAATTCAGATAAAAAATAGATTTGTTAGAAATATTATCTTCAACCTCAACCACAACTGATTGATGATCTGTTTGGTGGTCCTCTAGTGAAACATAGATTCTAGGGATGGTTCTTGCTAGCTCGTGCACATTTTCTTCCTCTTAGATGTTGAGAACATGCTTGAAACTCCCATATCGATGTGGTCAATTTATAAGAAAATGGTCCTCTCTACATCCCCAACATTGGAGTGGCTCTCTTGTTATGTCTCCTATTATATTAGTTGGATTAGTCATACCTTATGTTGGGTTCCTTTGTTGATTTATTAAATGAGGAGGATTGAATCCCATATTTCTTTTATCAAACTTTTCCTTCTCATTATCCTTGCATTCCCTATGGGGTTCTAGGATTCTATTATGATTTTGTTTTATCATTACAATACTTGGCCTTCCTTATGGTTTTATCTAGAGTTTGAGGATCATCGAACTCAATTCTATCCTTGTATGTCAATAGTAATCCACTTAGGAAACATTGAATTTTTATTTTATCATTTTTTATATAGTTAATCAACTTCATTATATCCAAGAATTTATTTTCATATTCATCCATGTTCATTTGTCCCAATTTTAACTCATGGAACTCTTTGATTTTGTCATCATAGTATGTATCAGAGAGTTACTTTTGCTTGAATCACTTCCACAAAATCTTCCTTTCATTGAGATTATTCATTTTCCTAAGGTTATCAAACCATATAGATAATCTTCCATTCAAATTAAATATGGCAACTCTTTCCTTCATGTTTCTGGAGTAGTCACTGGACTAAGAAATACTTCCTCATCCCAAGAAGCCAAGTCTTAGCTTCTTGATTGTATTTTACCTCACCATCAAAAGTAGGAAGTTTGGATTCTTGAAATTCTCATTGTGAGTTGTTTTTGAAAGACCTCTTCCTCTTATTCCTATGATACGAAGATCTCGAATCTTCACTGCAATCTTTAAAGGAAAATGACTCACTAGAATAGAATTTTGGACTATATGTCCTATATCTAGAAATAATTTTTGAGCTATGGGACCTCTTATATGAATGCCTCCTTGAACTACTCCCACTCTTTTCCTCATTTCTTGAGTGATTCCCATGGAGAATCTTCTTTTGAATGTTTGTTAATATTTGGAGAATCATTGCATTTAGTTTTTTTTCCTTCATATTTACTTTAATGAACCTATCATTATCTGTTTTGTAACATTGTAATTACACTCTTATCCTTCTCATGGTATTCACAATATATAGGGGAGTTACCTGGTTTCTTTGACTATTATATTTTGTATATGCATTCTCAACATGTATGTTTTCTCCCATGACATCTATTTCAATTTCATAAGAACCTTGTGCATCATTTGTGACCATAAAGTTCTTAGCCGAACCAAGACCAAAGTATTTCCAAAATGCACTATACTAAATGATGACTCTTAACTATCCTTGCTATGATTTTGTATTTTCAAAAGTGTCCATATAAGTACACTTGTTAGATTTATTACATTTTCACTAGTATAGACCCATATAACTCCCATTCTATGAAGCGGCGAGAGGGATAAAATCCCTTGAGTTGCAAAACCATTCTTTTAGTGAAGGAAAGGAAAGGTTTTCACCTCAACGGATTTTATCCCTCTCTGCACTTAAGAGAAATAGAGTTATATGGGTCTATATCGGTTCCAATTGCTGTGTGCACATCAAAACGATGTGATGTTTTAACACATTCCTAGTAATCATAGTTAAATTATTTCATAACAAATTTTAACAATACAGATGAATACAGATAAAATAATATATTCTTTAAATATGATATATGTTAACCTGTTGGTTGATGTTACCAAAGAAATAAGCCTATATAATATTTAAATACAAATATATTACAATGTGATCAACGCTTATGTTTATTCTTCCTTTTTTCTTGATTCCACTCCTACTCCCTTTGGGATCTTCTCGTATCAATCATATGTGAAAGGAGGTTGAATTCAAAGTATGGAAAAATTCTGGTTTTTCATTCTTCCATGTGCTTTGATGATTCTTTCTTCCTTTGTAATCTTCCATTATAGACCCATAATTCTTCCATAATTTTGTATTTACGTTTTCTTCTTTGTTCCCTTTTTGTTTAAGCTTCTTGTCTTCTATGGTTTTCGCTTTGTTCTAGATTCATATTATCCCTTTGTAATATATGTCATTCATAGATGGTTTTTCTCATTCTTCCATGTTCTCTAATGATTCTTTCTACCTATGTAATATTCTTCTAGTATAGACCCATAATTCTTCCATACTTTTCTATTTATGTTTTATTTGTTGTCCCCTTTTTCTTTCAACTTCTTGTCTTATATGATTTTCTCTTTGTCATGGAGTCATATTATCCCTTTGTAATTTATGTCATTCACAATCTTGTTTTCTTTCGTTCTTCCATGTGCTTTGATGATTCTTTTTGCCCTTGTAATCTTCTCCTAGCATAGACACATAATTATTCCATACTTTTGTATTTATGTTTTCTTTGTTGTTCCCTTTTTATTTCATCTTCTCGTCTTCTATGATTGTCCCTTCGTTTTGGAATATTATCCCTTTGTAATCTATGCCATTCACAATCTTTTTTTTTCATTCTTCCATGCTCTTTGATGATTCTTTCTGCCTTTGTATTCTCTTTCATTCACGATCTTGTTTTCTCTGTTCTTTTGTTCATTCTGATGATTATTTTTATAGTCTTTCTCTTATATCCCTTTGTTATGATTTTCTTCTTTGATCACCAATATCTTCATTATTCGCACTATTACCATGAGGATCCATGCTATACCCTGAAACAAAGAACAAAAAACTTTAATTTTTTGAAATCATTGCAAAGTAGTTTTTTTTATTAAATTGATAAATTCAATGCATGGATGTAAATAACAAAAAATAATAAATTGTTGAAATCAATACAAGAATTCTTTTTATTAAATTGATAAATTCAATGCATACAAATAAAAAACAAAAAACAATGCATTGTTGAAATAATTGCAATGAATCAAATCAATATGCATCTTGTGTTTTAACAACATTTGTGTGTGGTCTATTGGTAAGTAGCGAGGTGATTTGGTTTGTGTTAACGTAGATACCAAGGCTCAAATCTTTTTTTGCTTGGAGTTATAGTTACTTATCAAATCTAAATATTATTATGGTCATGTTATAACAAATTTAGGCTGCATTTTTGTTTTTGAAATAACAATTAAGGTTGCATTTTTCTTAAAATATGGTTGTAATTTTTTATGGCAATTGAATTTAACGTACTATAAATTTTTAAATATATAAATCAATATTTTGTAATTCATTCACTACATTTAAATTCCTATATTGTCGATACATGAATATTGAAGATTATAAATCCATACATTGTTCACAGAGATGTGAGAATCATACACTTTTTATTTTCCAAATTTGATTTTTATATGCCAAATCTGATTTGTATTCCACATATATGTATTTTTGTCTAAATCATGCATACCCAAAATTCCTCATACCCAAATTTATCTTATAGAACTGAAATTTTTATTTTTGTCATATCAATCTCATTATGGGTCTATATTGTAAGAAGATTACAAGAAAAAAAGAATCATCAGAGCACATGGAAGAACGAAGGGAAAACCATAGAAGGCCCAAAATTCCATGTTCCCTAATGATTATTTCTTCCTTTGTAATCTCTTTCATTCATGATCTTGTTTTCTCTATTTTTTTGTACCATCCGATGAATCTTTTTCTCTTTCTCTTCTATCTCTTTGCCATATTTTACTTCTTTGATCGTCAATATCTTCATTATTCACAATATTATCACGAGGATCCATGATATACCCTAAAACTAGAGAAAAAAAACTTTAATTTGTTGAAATAATTGAGTTTTTTTTATTAAATACATAAATTCAATGTATGGATGTAAATAACAAATAACAATGCATTGTTGAAATCAATGCAAGTTTTTTCTATTAAATTAATAAGTTCAATGCATACATGTAAAAAGAAAAAAACAATGCATTGTTGAAATTGTTACAACAAATCAAATCAACGTGCATCTTATTTTTTTCAACAAACATTGTGTGTGGGGTCTATTGGTAAGTAGTGAGGTGATTGGATGCATTAACCGAGAGACCAAGGTTCAAATCCTTTTTTTCTTGGATTTATAGTTAGTTATCAAATCTAACTATTATTATGGATACATTTTATCAAATTACGATTGGATTTCTGTTGTTGAAATACCAATTTAGGATGCATTTTTCTTGAAATATGGATTTAATTTTTTTTATGGTAATTGAATTTTTAAATATTAAATCAATATTTTGTAATTCATTCACTATATTTAAATTCATATATTGTAGATACATGAATATTGAATATTATAAATGCATACAATGTTCACACGTATGTGAATTTGTATATTTGTCATATCAATCTCATTATGGGTTTGTATATTAATGTTATGAACCAACACGACTTTTTAATTCTTAATTCTTAATTTGTATTTTTTATTTTTATGTCAGTTATAACATTCTTAATTATTATTTCTATTATTTCTACTTCTTATGCCATCTATAATATTTTTTTTACGTCTGTTAGCACCTTGTAATTTTCCAGTGGTTGTTGTAGGAAGTCACAGGGGTAACCATTTAAACCAGCTTTAGACCGTATTCTAACCAATACGGTCAGAGAGGACTCTCTCTTGTCACATAGGAAAGAAACACATATGCATAAAGATTTGGACAACTCGCAGAAGGCTAGATTTCTGTAGGCAACAAGGTATTGATAGATTTAAAAAAAACAGCAGAATAGACATACAGGAAAATAATTGGGCAATAGAGTCAAATACCGAATCAATCAAGGGTATTATAGAAAAAATGAGAAAGGTAATTTCCTTTATATTCTAAGGAAAATTAAGCAATACAGACAATCAAATATCTTGAAAGGGTGGTGAAGGGAGAAGGAGAGAAAAATACCAACGAAGCAAGAGGCACCTATCTGTGGATGAATCTCTTGCATTGCCTTTAGTAGAATGAACATAAAAGTCTAGTATCTACAGTGGGGCATAGGAGATGAATTCCAAAGCATTTACCAAAACACAATAACAAATGCAGCGTATGATACGAGGAGCGCTTAACTGAGAGTGAATTCCTTGTATACTAATTTAGAGTGCATTAATAGAAATACACTAAAAATGAAAGCGATGAACATGAAACACAGATTGAATTCAACCATCATGATGAATCTCGAAAATGCAGGAGCATAATTCTCGTTAATAATTCCAAGAAAGTTACAACGACAAAACGAGATCAGAATGATTTCTGAATGAAAATTCCAACCCTTGCCTCATCAATTGCAGTCTTATTTATAATGTTGTGGCTCTCGGGACCAACCCCGAAACAGAGCCCAATTCTGTTACAAAAACTGGGAATCAAATCCTGGATCATCATTTCAAATCCCAATGATTTCTTAAGGTGGCATGCTTTCCATGATTATTTTCCTCAAATCGATCTCACAGTGCAGTAACCATGATGACCCTAAAAAAACAATGTAGAAGGAGAGACCCATGCTTGCTTGCTCTAATGGAAACACCCAACTCTTTCTAATGGTTTTAGTTTTTTTAGGCATGACCCACTTTACTGAATCATGCCCATATTCCAGCTGAGTGTCGCATTCATGCAGATCCCTTTCCTTTGAGCACCTTGCGTTGCACAACATTGTTTCTGACCATAGATCTCGTCTGCGCGGATATCCATCATTGCTTAGTGTGGCCCTTTACGGGATTTCATGCTCGTCACTTGAGTTAACCTCCCTGTACCTTTCACCGATGAATCCAATGTATGCCATTGATATGGACCGTATCAAATATTGGCTTTTGAGAGATGTGGGACCCTGAAACGTGTCACGTTGACCTCCTTCGTTAACCACCATGCACTTTCACCAAGCGAAACCCTTTGGCATCGTGGATTAAGTGCACCATCAGATGTCGGTTTTCCATTTGCAAGAGACCTACTACCCCTTCACAATGCTCCATCCAGGTAACCACCATGCATGTTGTTGAAGTGAATCATGCTCCCACTGTAGATTGTGAGTGTTGGAGGATCGTGACCATTGAATTTTGAAGGAAGGCACGAATTTCACAATCCTTCATATTTAAATGGGCCGCACACCTTCCCTTTCAGAGAAAATTTCCTTGTTGTCGACCTACCTTAGATGCACGCTTACGTCATTGATTCTTAGAGTCTACAGGGTCTAGTCACGTTTTTTGGGTTTTATTCTTGGATTTTTCCTGTCCACTGGTTGTTCTCTCAACTCGGGATGAGGCTGATCCCATATGCTAGTTCCCTTCAAAATCTTAGCACTGGTGCAAGCCAGGTGCTAAAAGCAGCTCCAAATTGGGGATGTTATCCTCCCTACGAGGTAGAAAAGAACCACATAGGCCATGTGTCTTATCCATTGGGACACCCTGTCTTACCTGCAAGTCCCTGTAATTTACTTGAAAAACAAACTTTAATGACGACGTCTCTTGGAGATCTTACTACCTTCACCTCAGGATTTAAATCTCGTTAGAGATCCATCCACACATGCAATATATTCTTAAAACAAAAGGAATTGGTATATACAATAAAAATGGGATTTAGTTCTTCTACAAAAAGTAATGTTTGAGAAGCCTCCCATTAACTGGAGCTCCATATACCAATCCACTTTCCATTTGATCCAACACAAGCATTCTTTCCCTTGAAGGCAAAGATCTTGTACGGGCCTTTCCATAGGTGATCAAATTTTCCATGTTTTCCTTTCTCCTCATGGGGTGCATCCCACCATAACACCACATCATCGATTTGGAAATCGTCGGGCTTGGTTCTTCTGTCAAAAATTTCTTTCATCTTGTCTTGGAAAAGTTGGGCCCTGTCGAATATCTACTCCCTTTGCTACTGTAGCTCAACTAATTGATACATATTTCTCTAGATGGGGTGAGTTTCAACATCCTCTTCTTGCAACAATTGCATCACTGGTAAGCTAAGGGAGTTAGGAAAAATTACTTTTGAGCCATGGAATAGCTGGAATGGTGAGGTTCTTATAGATTTCTTTACGCTAATTTTGTTAGCCCACAAGGCCTGGATCAGTTTAGTGTGCCAAGCCTTCTTTCTTTCCTTCAACAAATTCTTTATGATCCTCATGAGGCTCTTATTTGAGGATTCCACCAGTCCATTCCCTTGGGGGTAGTAGGATGTGGAATTCCGCTGCTGTATTTGGTATTTGAAACAAAAGGTGATCATTTTCTTTGACTTAAAGGCTGGGGTGTTATCAATAATTATTTTCCTGGAACACCAAACCTGGACAGGATATGCTCCTCCAAATATTGCATGATTACTGTTTCAGTGGCTTTCCTTGTGGGGATGGCCTCGATCCATTTTGTGAAGTAATCAATGGTGGTCGGGATCCATCTATGCTTCCCTAAAGAATAAGGATTGATCTCTCTGATAAATATAGTCCCCATTGCTGGAAAGGGGCTTCAACCTGGATGGGATTTAAAGAAAATGGCACCAACTTTCTTCTCCCTTAAAAAATATGACATTTATGGCAGGTCGCTACTTTCTTATGGGTGTCAGAGAATATCGTGGGCCAATAGATTCCCTCCATCATAATTTTGTTTGCCATGGTTTTCAAGTAGTGATTCCCTCCACATTCTTGTGTCTAGATCTCCTCAATGAGTTTCTTAGCCTCATGCTTGTCCACATAATTCAAAATAATTCCCCTAGGCTCTTTCCAATACAACTTCTCATTTACGATGCAGAACCTTGTCGCTTTCTATTTGAGGAATCTGGCTCTAGTTTTATCCATGCCCGGTGGAGCTTGCTAATGCTGTAGGATGAAAATGACATCAACATACCATGTTGATGATAGGAAGTACTCACCTATCGGGGGGCCAGCTGTCTCTGAGGCTCCTATTCTTCGGCTGACAACTCAGCGATCATATGCAGGATGAGAGCATCGTAGTTGGATCGGGGCATAAGTTTAGATAACCCCTATCCCTTTACTAACTTTGTGGGTTTGATTTCCAAATTGTACTCGAGCAAAATTGCAATCCATTTCCCCCTCCATCCCTCTGGATCTGGTTGAGTCAATATGTCTTTCACAGCGCTGGTGGGAATGTGGGTTATAATATGGGAATGTAGTATGTACACTCTAAAATCATTTAGAGCTTGCACCAAAGCATATGCTTGCTTGTCTAGGATGTTATACTTCAAGGGGGAATCCATCAAATTCTTGATGTAGAAGGCGATGGGTTGCTCATATCCTTCGTGGTTCTTTTGCAGCAGCACTCCTGCCACTGTGTGCTCGGAGGCAAACGAGGAGATGAGGAAATATTTGGAGAAATATGGGCTTGCAAGGATAGGTGCCTTGACTATAGCCCTCTTTATGCCCTTGAAGGATTGTATGGCTTTGGGCATCCACTTGATCTCTTGATATTTTTCTAGCATGTTAGTTATATATTTGATGATTTCAGCAAATGAAACAATAAATCTTTTGAGGAAATTTGCCTTCCCTAGAATGATCGAACCTATGCCTTGTTCTGAGGGAGCTCTATTTTGTTAATAGTGTCGACCCTCTTGGGATCTATCTTGATGCATTCCTAAGAGATTATATACCTAAGCATATTTCCTTCCTTCATAGAAAATAACAAAGTTTTAGGATTCAGAGAGATGTCAAATTTCCTACACTTTTTGAATGTTTTCAACAGGTGGGCGACATGTTCTTGATCAGAATTGGAGAAAACAGTGATGTCCACTAGATAGATAACCAGAATTTTATCCTTTTCATTGGCCAATGCTATGTCCATGGCACGTTGGAATGTTGTGCTTGCGTTCATTAGTCCAAATGGAATTTTAGCGTACATGAAGGTGCCCCAAGGAGTGGTGAAAGTTGTCTTCTCTTGGTCATCTGTATGAACCATAATATGGTTATAGCTTGAGAAACGATCCAACATGGAGATCCTCTAAGAACCCACTACCCTCTGCAAGATATAGTTCATTTTATGAAGGGGGTAATTATCCTTCAAGGAAACTCTATTCAAGTTTTTAAAGTCAATACAAATTCTTATTTCCCCATTCTTTTTTCTAACATGAACCAGGTTCACCACCCAACGAGAGAATCAGAGAGCTACAATGATTTTGGATTCAAACAATTTCTTGATCTCCTTTTCCACCAGGGGAAACAACTTAGGATTCATCCTTATAAGCTTTTGTTTGAATGACATCTCATCCTTCTTGATTGGTATGGTATGCTGGATGATGCCGGTGTTGTAAGCCTTGAGGTCCTTGTAACTCTAGGAAAACACATCCGAATATTATTTCATCAGCAAGATATACCTCTGTTTGGCTTCAGGTGAGAGAGTCCTTTCTATTTTAATGATATTAGGCTGCTCTTATGTCCCAATATTCACCTCCTCCACATGTTCACATTTTGGGACTAGTTTAGGCTCTCTCGCTACATCATCCGGATCGAAAAGTTTCTCTAGAGGGACCAGACCTCAGGGGATGGAATTTCCCTTTAGCTGCAAAAAAAAATTTCGCACAGGTTATTCTCATACCCTTGCTGGACCTTGGACTACTGCAATTCATACACTTGAACCATTTCCTCATCATCTTATTTGGTGTGATTAACAGCAATGGACTCCTCTTACCGAATTGCCTCCTTTAGATCTGCCCTTTGGTTTTGCAAAGGCTCTTGAGTGGGGGAAACTTCCTCCTGGAATTTGTTTTCTTTATCGATAGCTTTTCCCTCAAAATCCCCAACAAGAGTGAGGAACTGGTGTATTTTTTATCATATTTGAACACTTTCTAGGTCTTTACATTATCCAGGATGAAAGTTCTATGCCTCGCTTCAATTTCATATTTCCCTATAGGATGTGCGGGGACATTGAAAGTTGATGCTGAGTTAGCCAGGGAATCCGCCACGTAATTCTGTACTCTAGGAATTAGTTTGATGTTGTATTCCTTGAAGCCTTTGATGAGGTCCTAGATGATGTTTCGGTAGCTCCTCATCCGGGGATGCCTGGCCTAATATTCACTGGTCATTTGCTTTATTACCAGCTCAGAATCTCCACATAACACCACCCTATTGACCTAGAGTTTCTTCAAATCCAGGATTTCCAATATCATTGCTTCATATTCTGCTTCATTATTTGTACATTCAAAAGAAAACTTGTAGTAATACCTCAAAGCATGGATTCCTAGGAGCCTCATCCATATCCTTGTCCCCGCTAATTCTCTACAGGCCGATCCATCAAAATCCACGTCCCATATCACGCCTAACTCCTCTTTAGTAGGTGTGAAGGCAACATTCTGGAAATGGGAATCATATTCATCTCCGTCCATAAAGAAAATAATAGACCCCATCTCTATGTCTAGCTAGTATATGGGGTGGTTTTACAGCCTTTTAGCACTGTTTACCATATACGCCAATTTTTGCTCTCTGAAAAGTCTTCTATGTATCCCAAAAATGGGAATAGTGGCATACGACATGTCCATCTAGAGGGTGCCTTTGAGCCTGGTGTCCCAAGATCTAGATAGAAGCATTCCAAACTTCAGTGGAATGTCAGCCACCACCATGTCCATGACCAGGTTTTTGGAAGGGATTTGAGCAAGAGAGATGACCAAATCTTTAATGAGGCCCAAGAATTTGACTTTATTAGAATCAAAAGAGAAAAGATCCTTGTAGGGTCTAGTCATGTCCAATCATAGTTGATCCATGATCCTTCTAGGCATCAGGTTGTGAGAGGCTCCTAAATAGAGCATGGCATTGTGTAGGATGGCATTGTGTATTTTCAGGCTAACATAGAAGGGAGGGACTTTTTCATTAGAGGGTTCATCTACATGGGGCCCGAATAGGATGGTGGGCCTATCATCTTGCAAATTCAGGCTATCCGATATGGTGGATATTTCCCCAAGAGGTTGCAAAACTATGGCAATTTTCGAATGATATTCTGAATTCTTTAGTAGTTCAGTGAGGGGGACAGAGATTTTAATCTTCACAATTTTAGCCTCCAGGTTGAAAGAAGCCTGTCCATGGTTAGAGTTTCGGGGATTATCTTACCTTCATTCCTTTCCTTTGGGCTCTGGAACATTCTTGAGGTTATCTCTGGGAGGTGGGTCAATTTTAGGCTTGCTAGTGGAGGCTTTGTTCCCCTCCTCTCTATTTTTAATGACTAAGACATCTCTGTTTCTCAGGTTTATTTGTATCTGTGCATCCAGGACATTGAGTTGGTACCCTCTTCTAAAGTCATTTGTCTTTCCTGGAGGTGTCTCTCCTTTTTCTAGGAAATCATTGTCATGTTCTTCCTTGGTGAGGAAGGTGGCAAGGGGCTCAGTATCCAGCTGATGAATTTCATCCTCAATTTGATTCTCCCCATCCTGGTCCATGGAATTCTCTTGGAATGGGGGTCTAACTGGTGGATTGGGAGGATTCCTCTACCTATTTTGGGAAATTTGAGGCCTTCTAGAATTTAGATTCCTATTTTGTTGTTCTTGGTTTTTTGTGGGAGGGTGTCTGTCATCTACTGAGAGCATCTCCATCATTATTTCCATGGTTCTTAGCATTGTGTCAATTCTGGCCTCTTGCAAGCTTGAGGCGGAGGGATGCTCCAAATCTTTGTCAACCTTTCGCTCCCCTTCCTCTCTTCTCCATTCCCCTTCATCTATTTTCTTCTTTCTTGCAGCTACTAGGTTCACCTCCACTTCTATGGCATCTTTCATCATAGCCTCCAAGGAAGTTGATCTTCTTTCACTTAGCCATAACAAAAATTCACCATCGAACGATTCCATGTACTGGAGCTGGGCAGAACCTATGGGAGGTTTAAATTGAGAAGGGATAGAATTGTACACTTTCATGAACTTGTCTGAGAATTCTTAGATGGAATCTCTCTCCTTCTTCCTCATGGAATGATACTAAGAGAGATACTTCTTAGGTTTCTTTTGATCTTCCAATTTTTCTATGAAAGCATCCTTGAAGGCTTGATAGCTCAGAATAGAGTCATCTACGAGGTTTTTATACCATTTCCTCGCTTATCCAGCAAGGGTCTGGGAAAATAGATTGACCTTAACATTGTCATGGTCTACCTCTTCTAGGTCGATCCAGTCCAAAAACCATCCCAAATGTTCTTCAGTCGAGTACCTTCTTTATTCATAGAAATTCCTGATACTGGTGGAGGTCATGTAGAACCACAAGAAGGCGTATAGGAGAAAATATGTTGGTCATCCTTGGGGGTATAACTGGGTTTAATGAAGGGGTTGGGACTAGTGTGATAGGAATCAATAAGCTACGAGGTATAGAAAGGTGGTGGGGAGTGGCGAAATTCAGAGATGAAGGCTGATTTTCTTCAGAAGTAGTGGGAGACGGAGATGTGAAGGGAAATTTCCTTGTGCAGTCGAGATTCAACATGGACTAATCAGCAATGAATGTGAGACACTCAAGGTCTGGTAGGTATGGGAAACCTCTTCCTAGAGGATCTGAGGTCTGAGGTGACCATGCAATGCAGGGAAATTCAAATGTGGAGGTGTCAGATGCTAGGTCAGAGAGGCTAGATTTGGATTTAGTTATGGGAAGAGCTAACCCACACTCCTCATTACAATGCTTGGATATATATCTATGAGAAATTCAAACCATAGGATAATCTAGGAGCATTAGTGAAACTCACAAATCAAATTTGGTGCAAAAACTAGCAAAAACCATCAATTGAAAGGAAAATTACACACACAATGTGAACTGGAACAAGATAATTTTTAACTATATAACCATGAAACATGTTATTATTAGCTATATATTATAACATAGGAGTTTCTTGAGGCTTTGGAAGCCAATTGTGAGCATACAAGCACAAATTGCCAAAATGACATCAAACCCCCCTAGGTGGGCCAATCACACCCCAAATCAGCCCAAACAGCCACAAATTGTTGATTGGACATGGATGAAGTGATGTGGGTCAATTATTACACCTTGGAAAATGTGGGTGTGGAAATATGGGTGGTGTAGAGTCTCAATGTAACATTTAATGCACCAAATCAAGCCAAAATTGGCCAAAATCCCACTCTAGCGCTCCATGTCAACCTAGCTGTCCACATTCAATGAATGGGAGCACACCAAAAATTATAAGGGTGCACAAATGGCTGTTTTAATGATCTATATTCTTCATGTGGGTGTGAAATCCCCAATTTGACTTGGCATTTTGTCCAACTAAGCCCCTTCGTCCACCACATAGTGTATTAATGCTTAAAAAGAAATAAAATTGACTAAGTAGTGTAATTAGGAACTAATAAGTTGGATTAATGTTCTAACACCCTCCCTTAATACAATAACTAAGTACAGCTCACAAAATTATGGAGGCCTTGGGAACAATGGCTCAAGTCACCTCAAATACATAGTTCTGAAATTACAATTTATTTGTCCATATGAACCGAGGAAAAGAAGGAAAAAATCATGGGACAAAAACTTCCCTCAAGAATGGACATGGGTCTGGAACTGCAATAAATAACATACAATTACCATCCTTCACTCATCCCAAGCAAATATCTCATGTAGGTGAAGGTCTTCTCTATGGAAGCCTTGGTAAAAATATCAGCAGTTTGCTTGGTGGATGGGCAATATTGCAGTGAGATCACCTTGTTATGCACTAAGCCCCGAATGTAATGCATGTGTATCTCAATATGTTTTGTACTTTGTCTCTGAAATGGATCAGTGGATATTTTTATGGAACTTTGAATGTCCATCCAAATGTTGGTTGGAGAATCAATTGTGACACCAAATTCTCGGAGAATTCCCTGCAACCAAACACACTGTGTAGCGGCATTGACTACGGCCTTGTACTCGACCTCTGATGATGAAAGTGAAATGGTGTGCTATTTATTAATTGACAATAAAATGGTACCTTCAAAAAACATAAAAATAAAACCTGAAGTTGAATTCCCATCAGTGAGAGCTCCATCTCAATCTAAATCAGAAAATCCAGCTAGTTGAAGTGAGGAACTAGTTGTGTAGTGCACCCTGAAATTCTTGGTTCCCTGGACATACTGAAGAATTATTTTTTCTGCTCTACAATGGAGCTCATGTGGCTGGTGCATATTTCTTGCTACAACCCTTACAACATAAGTCAAATCAGGTCTTGTGTGAGTGAGATAGAGAAAGCTTCCCACTAGTTGCTTGTAGAGTGTAATATCCACCAATGGAGAATTGCCAAATTCATGCAATTTAATACCAGAAATAAAGGGAGACTTGGCTTCCTTACACTCAGCCATATTAAAATTATTTATAAGGTCTGAATCATACTATGGTTGAATCATATTGATGCCCCTTTCATTTTGCTCAATTTCCAAGCCCAAAAATTGCCTTAGCAATCCTAGGTCGGTCATGGAAAATTCACAATGCAAAGATGACTTTATTTGGCCAATTAAATTGGTGCAACTAACTATAATGAGGAGATCGTCAACATAAATAAAAATTACCTGAAAAATACCATCATTTTTCTGAAAATACACATTAGGGTCTTATTTACATTTAGTGAAACCAATTGAGAGCAAAAAGGCATCCATTTTTTGCATACCAAGCCCTGGGGTCTTGCTTGAGTCCATACAAAGATTTCTTTAACCTACATACCAATGAAGGATCCCCTTGGAAACCTTTAGGCTGATGCATATATATTTATTCCTGTAGCTCACCATGTAAGAAATCACTCTTAACATCCATGTGGTGAACCTCCCGACCTTTACTAGCTCACAACGCTAGAACTAGTCTAATTGAGTCCATATTTGCAACCTGTGCAAAGGTCTCTGTGTAATCACCACCATGTACCTAATAATAGCCCTTAGCAACTAATCTTTCCTTATGTTTCATATCAGAACCATCAGAAGAAATTTTGGTTCGGAAAACCCATTTTAATTGAACAAGCTTCATCTTGGGGGGAAGGGGAACCAATTCCCATGTCTTGTTCTCTTGGAGGGACTGAAATTATTCTTTTATTGATGATATCCATATTGGGTCATTCATATATTTCTTATATGTCTGAGGATCAGACCCAATCATCACATAACAGTGCTCAGCAAGAGCACTATCACTTGCAAATGATGCATGACTAGTTTGTGATCTAGTATTCCTAGGCTCATGGGGATTTCCTACCAATTCCCCAGCAACTTGAATGATTTTTTCAGCCCACTTGGGCATTGATGGTGAGTCATATTCAAAAAAATCATCTTCAAAAATATTTATATTAGAATTATCATAAAAAATAGAGCATGTATCATCACTTTCATCTTCGAAAGGTTGAGGAGAGAAGCATCCCCCCGGTGCAAGCTCGAAATCAGGATTTGGCTCTTCTTCAAATTTCACACTTATCTCAACAAATGTATTGAAAGTGGAAGTGTCAAATAGCTTGTAACCTTTGGTTTCTTCACCATACCCAACCATAATGCACTCATTGCTTTGTGGTTGCAAGGATTTCCTATTTTCTGAGGGGATTCTAGCCTATGCTCTAGTCCCAAAAATTCTGAAATTTGAGACATTTGGCTTTTGACCAAACCATGCCTCGTAAGGTGTCATTCCTTTTACTTATTTATGGAAGGATCTATTTTGTATGTGAGCAGCACAACTAATGGATTCATCCCATATCTTGGGACTTATATCCCTTGCTTCTATCATGCAAGTGGCCATCTCCTTGATTGACCTATTCTTCCTCTTAGCCACACCATTTTGTTGTGGTGTGTAGGGAGTTGAGTGTTGCATTTGGATGACACTCTCATCACAAAGGTGATGTAGGTTCTTATTCACATACTCCTTCCCATTATCAGTCCTAAGGACCTTAATCTTATGCCCACTCTGATTTTCTACCAATGCCTTCCAAATCTTTAAGTGTTCAAACACCTCAGACTTCAATTTGAGGAAGTACACCCAACAAAATATAGAGTAATCATCTATGAATGTAAGCACATACCTTGATCCACCATATGATGGAGTGGGAAATGGACCAATCAAGTTTTAATGCACTAATCCAAGTGGTTTGGTTTCTCTTCTTGCTTTCCCCTTCTCATAGCTTTGCTCAGAATGCTTCCCAACTATGCACCCAATGTATGCTCCATTTGATGATCTGATTTGTGGAAGCCCTTCCACCATCTCATCTCTGTGTAGTGCCTGTAAGTAATTGTAGTTCATGTGACCAAACCTCTCATTCCATACCTTAGAAACCTCATTGGCATGTGAGAGAAGTGCTTGGTCATTGGAATTTGGGAGGAAGTTGGAGAACTTGTACATCCTCTCATGGTGATCTGCATACCCAATTGCAATGACTTGGTCTGTTGAGATATCTACAATCTCTACCATGTCTGGAGTGAAGGTCACTCTCTTTTCCTCTCATGTATGGTTCATCTGATAGACCGACATCAAATTTGTTGCAAGGTATGGTACATATAATACTTCACTGAAGTATCCATGCTCTAAGCCAATCCTACCAATCCCATTGGTCTAGATTTTTGAGTCATCCCCCATTTGAACTGTTGGGCCAGCATTCGAAATCATGGAGGAGAAGAGATCTCTTTTGACCACCATATTCCTAGAAGCCCCTGAATCAATGATAGAAGATGAAGAGTTAGAATTACCTTCAACCAAAGCATGACATTTCTCCTTGCTTTCATTTGAACTGGAGGTGCCATCCTTCTTCCTTGCGCTATCAGGGACTGGAATGTTGTTCCTCTCCAGCAGCTGTGCCATGGTGTCAATTGTATTTTTCATGCATGAGCTCTCTGTATGCCATCCCTTGTGTAAATAGGTGCATTTGGTATTTTCTTTTCCCTTCTTGTCCTTTTCCTTGTAAGGATTCAAACTCGCATCATTGGATTTGGGTTTTTCTTCTTCTCTGGCAGCTTCGAATTTTTGGACTTGGGCTTTCCCTTTGAGGAATTCAAAACTCCCACTGATAATGGTTGGTCCTTTCTCTTGATGGTACCCACTTGGACTAGATTGTCTTTCTCCTGAGTGAGTGACTCCATGAATCTTTCTAGACTAGGTATTTACCAGTTTCGAAGTGTTAACTTGTCGTAGTGGAATGTACTCATAAAAATTGAGAACTCTGGCCCCAAATTCAAAAGTATATACAAGCTCAATTGGTTCTCTTTATTCTCAGTGCCACATTGCTTTAGCTGCAACAAAAGTGACTTAAAATTGGCGAAGAAGTCCTAGATTGTGTCATAGTGAGTTGGGCTCAAGCTCATAGGCTCATTCTCAAATTGGTGACCACGTAGTTCATCAGTTTTCCCAAATAATTCCTCTAGTTTTACCCATACCTCATTGGGTGTTTTCAAACTGTCAATGTGGAACAATATCTCTCTCGAGATGCTCAAACAAAACAATCCAAATGCCTCATCCAATCTGTTGAAGTACTTGGCTTTCTCAACTGTAGAATTTGGTTCCACCTCAATGCCCATGGTAACTCTGTAAAGAACCTTGGATCTCAACTGAATCACCATCCCTACCTTCCAATCAAAGAAATTGAAGGGTGTTAGCATGATGTGGGTATCCTCCATTTCTGCTTGCGATGATGATGAAGAAATTGCCGAATGTTCTACAAAAACACAATTCAATTTTATCTAGAACTCCACTAAAAATGCAACTTAAATCACTTTGAATTGATCTGCAACTCAAAAATATCCAATACGATCTGATACCATGTGATAAATTTGAACCACAGGAGTATCTAGGAGCATTAGTGAAGCTCAGAAATCAAATTGGTGCAAAAACTAGCAAAAACCATCAATTGAAAGGAAAATTACACAGAATGTGAACTGGAACAAGATAATTTTTAACTTTCTAACCATGAAACATGTTATTATCAGGTATATATTACAACATACGATTTTTGTGAGGCTTTGGAGGGAAACTATTAGCATACAAGCCAAAATTTCCAAAATGGCATCAAACCCCCCTAGGTGGGCCAGTCACACACCAAATCAGCCCAAAAAACCATGAATTGTTGACTGGATGTGTCCGAAGTGATGTGGTTCAATTATTACACCTTGGACAGTGTGGGTGTGGAAATATGGGTGGTTTCGAGTCTCAAAGTAACATTTAATACACCAAATACAAACAAAATTGGCCAAAATCCCACTCTAGCGCTACAAGTCAACCTAGTTGTCCACATTCAATGAATGTGAGTGCACCAGCAATGATGAGGGTGCACATGCGGCTGGTTGACTGAGCTAGAGTTCTCATGTGGGTGTGAAATCCCCAATTTGACTTGGAATTTTGTCCAACTAAGCCCCCTAGTCCACCATATAGTGTATTAATGCTTAAAAAGCACTAAAATTGACTAACTAGTGTAATTAGGAACTAATAAGTTGGATTACTGTTCTAACAATCGCCAACATAAATAGAACTATCAACTGGAAAAGACAAATTCCTGACTAACCTCTCCAGCCTATTGGCCCTTTGAATTAGAATTTCAGGATCTAAAACTTCTTGGAAGGACTCTGCATTAGGATTTCTTTTTGTATGGGTTCTTTTGGTTTCCAGTATTTCACAGTGGAGTTGCTTTCACAGTTTTTGTGGAGTCGCTAGAGCATGTGCAACCAATTGTGTGTCTAGGACCGACTGCTCAACTAGGTCGTAGAACTAAAGATGTGTCATATTTATCGAGGATATAATAGCAGTTAGGATCCCTGACAATGACGCCAAGATGTTATCACCCTGCAATTTTCCAGTGGCTGCTACAAGAAGTCATAGGGGTAACCATTTCAACCAGATTTAGACCGTATCTAGCAAATACATTCAAACAGGGATCTCTCTTGTTACAGAGGAAAGAAACACATATGCATAAAGCTTTGGATAGCTCACAGAAGGATAGATTTATGTAGGTAATAAGGCATCGATAGATTTAAAAAAATGGCAGAATAAACATATAGGAAAATCATTGGGAAATGGAGTCAAATCCCAAACAAATCAAGGGTGTTATAGAAAAAATGAGAAAGGGAATTTCCTTTATATTCTCCGGAAAAGTAAGCAGCACAGACAGTCAAATATATTGAAAGGGTGGTGAAGGGAGAAGGAGAGAAAAATCCCACCGAAGCAAGAGGCACCTATATGTGGATGAATCTATTGCACCGCCTTTAGTAGAATGAACATAAAAGGATAGTATCTGTAGTGGAGCATAGGAGATGAATTCCAAATCATTTACCAAAACAAAATAACAAATGCAACTTCTGATACGAGGAGCGCTTAACTGAGAGCAAAGTCCTTGTATACTAATCTAGAGCGCATTAGTAGAAATACACAAAAAATGAAAGTGATGAACAAGAAAAACAGACTGAATGCAACCATCATGATGAATCTCAGAAACGTAGGAGGATATTTCTCATTAATACTTCTAAGAGATTTACAGAGACAAAATGAGAGCAGAATGATTTCTGAATTAAAATTCCAACCCTTGCCTCATCGATTGAGGTCTTATTTATAATGTCGTGGCTCTCAGGACCAACCTCAAAATAGAGCCCAATTTTGTTACAAAAACTGGGAATCAAATCCCGAATCATCATTTCAAATCCCAATGATTTCTTGAGGTGGTATGCTTGTGATGATTCTTTTCTTGAAATAGGCCTCACATTGTAGTAGCCACACTGACACTAAAACAACAATGCAGAAGGAGAGACGCATGCTTGCTTGCTCTGATGGCAATTCCCAGATATTTCTAATGGTTTCAGTTTTTTTAGGAGTGACCCACTTTACTGAATCATTCTCATAGTCCAACTAAGAGTTGCATTTGTACAGATCCCTTTCCTTCGAGAACCTTGCATCGTGTGGCATTGTTTTTTATTGTAGATCTCGTCTACGTAGAGATCTGTCATTGCTTACTATGGCCCTTTACACGATTTCATGCTCCTCACCCAAGTTAACCTCCCTACACTTTTCACCGACGAAGACTCCCTATGACATTTATTTGGACTGTATCAAATCTCAGCCATTAAGAGATGCAAGACGTTGAAACGTGTCACATTGGCATCCTTCGTTAACCACCATGCACTTTCACTAAGAAAAACCCGTTTGGCACTGTGGATTAAGTGCACCATCAGATATCGACCTTCTATTTGTGTGGGCCCAACTACCCCTTCGTAACGCTCCACCTAGTCAACCACCGTGCAATTTGTTGCTATGAATTGTGCTCCCACTATAGATCGCGAGCATTGGAGGATCGTGGCCATCAAATTTTGAAGGAAGGCATGAATTTTGCAATCCTTCATAGTTAAATGGGCCGCGCACCTTCCCTTTTAGAGAAAATTTCCTCACCATCGAACTGCCTTAGCTGTGCTCTTATGTCGTTGATTTTTTAGGGTCTATGGGGTCTAGTCACGTTTTTTGAGCTTTGTTCTCAGATGTTTCTTATCCACTGGTTGTCCTCCCAGCTCGAGATGAGGCCGATCCCATATGCTAGTTCCCTTCAAAATATTAGCACTGGTGCGAGCCAGGTGCTAACAACTTCTTTTCTTTCTACTTCTTATATCTTCTATAATATTTTTTTACTTCTTATGTTTCTAAATTTTATGCTGGATATAATACTCTTTTTTACTTTTTTTTTTAAATTTCTTTATTTTTTTACTTCTTATGTTTCTAGTTTTAATCTCGAATATAATATTTTGTTTACTTTGTTATCTCTAGAATTGTATTTTAGTACTACCTTAGAACTTTTTCCTAGAAGATCATTTTGCCTTAGATTTATCTTAGTTATTCTTTGAATATTACTTTACTTTAGCCTTATACTAGTTCTTAGGATCTTTTAAAAAGTTATTTTATCATTGTTCTTTTTTATTAAACCAAATAAGGCTCATTTTTCATTAATCTTTCAAATTTTTTAATTAAAATATGCATGACCTAATGTGTGAGTGATTTCATTTTCCAAATAAATAAAATCAAACTTCAATTATACATGATGATGGTTTGGATGTTTTTATGGTGATTGTACTTTATTTATGATTTTGGTACATACCGACAGCTCATTGAATAGTGGAGGAAATAATGGCGCTACCATATTGTTTCCACCTGGTAAGGGCAGATGAAATATATAGGACACATGGTTCAAAAAAAATCCTTATTAATAATGAAACTGACAGGATCTCATAATGTGTGTCAAGAAATAAGTGCAATGTAATTATTCTCAAGATGTACAGGGAAATTTTTGATATTTGCAAAGAACATGGATTCAAACTATCAGCTAACCCTAGAGACTATTAATCGACCTTTTTCTGCATGGTATAGGTTTGTTTAAATGTTTTAGTAGGAATTGAAGCTAGAAGATCCTTGAGATCACGATGCTAGTGGTTAAAATACTTAGTGGAAAAATTTGTAGATTGGAGCCTGATAACCTTAAGTGGATGGATGATTTTTCAGGATGTACAGAAAGAATGAAGACCATGGGATGGTTTTCATTATGTGAATGAATGAAAGGTTGCAATTTGCAGGAAACAAGTTATTTTATACACAATTACAGAGACTCTGTAGTAGATTTACAAACCCTAGTTTTTACAATAGATGAAGCTACCATTACAGAGGCTATTGGTGTATCTGCTGAAGGCAAAAAATGGTTTAAAAAACATTTGTTTGAAGTTAATCTCATCCAGTTTTTGTTGCTTGGTTTTGAAAATTTAGATTGGAGTAAAGGTATTCATTTCAATAGGGTTAATCCTGAATGGAGAGATATTTTAAAAGTGGTTCAATGCTATATTACTTGTGAGGGGTGGTTTGCTACCATATTTAGAGACCATTTGAGGTTTATGTTGCATATTAATGGAGAATTTAAACTAAACTTGCTTATTATTTGTTGAAGAGTGTAGAAAAATGATTGCGTGGGTGAAAAATCATCCCGAGCGTAGTATCCATTAGTATATCTTGGAAGCACTTCATCTTTTGGTCTAGTTTTGAATCCAAAGCTGAAGATCATGGTGATGAAGAGGTAAGTAGATAGTATAGGAGGAAAAAAATGAAAGTGGTCGAAGGTAGAGATGAATAGACGCAGTAGGTATGTGATATTGTTTCCATGACAGATATTTCTAGAACTCAAATTCAAAGAAAATTAGTTGTTGAGTATCAAAAAGAAGAAATTTTAGCTCCAGATACTCCCAGAGATATCAGAGAAAATACAATGGTTCAAGAAATTTCATTACAGGAAGAAACCCCTTTTGAAAATAATAGTTGGGGGCCGAAGGCTAGATCTAAAAACAAATTGAGAATGAATATGAAAGCAATCCTAAACCCTAAGTTATGAAATAATACTGTAATTGTTATAGAAGACTCATTAAGTGAAGAAAATGTACAAGATGTAGAGGAAGCGTATCAAGAAGAAAAAAAACCCTACCAGAAATCCAACGAGAACTAAGGCATACACTAGATCTATTTAAAAAATTCTGCAAAGGTAAAGAGAATATAGTTGAATTTGAGGTTGGTTCAAGTTCGAAAGCACCAAAGGTTGATGAAACTCCTGTACATTCTAAAAGTACGGAATCAGTGTCACATATAAAAGTTTTAAAAAAGTATTTGCAATATTTTAAAGATAAAAACAGGTACCTTAACAATTCCAATGAGAAGATGATGATTTCTAATAGAATATTGCGTGAGGACTTGGAAGAGATAGACACAAGCTACCAGGAACTTATCACAGTGTCCAAAGAAGCCTTGAGGACAAAAATGGTTACTAAGAAGCAGTATGAGGAAATTGTAAATCAAAACAAAAATATTCAGGATCGAATTCAAGCTATGGAGGAAGAGCAGTCACGATTGAAGAAAACATCTCAGGCATTGGATGGCTTAACTATCTTAGCCGAAGCAGCTAGGAAACTCTAATTGTTCGTGAACTAGTCCAGCTCAAGATCTAGGTCATGCTTTCTAGATAAGCTTGATAAACAATTAGGATTGAACATTTGTTAGTTAGATAAGATTATTATTTGTTTATACAACTATTAGTATTAGAGATCGAGCTTATTTTTTAAAGTTATTTGATCTAGTTTGAATGTAATTAGATTTTCTATTTTTGGGTTTTTCAGATCCATGATATATGGATCTTAAACTGTTTCAGTTTTGAAACTTCTTGTGTATAAGATGTATAGTGAACAATGTAAAATGAAGTAGGAGTGTGAAGATCATACTAATACTATATTCTACAGGCATGTATTACATTTCCTATGTTTACAAAGAATAATTTGAAGTGATTATATGTGAATTGAGCCAATTTTGCTTTAATTTATGAAATGCTAAATGCTATGTTTTATTCATAATTCTTTTCCTTGGATAGTTGTTTCCTATACTTGGATTCTTACGAATGATTTGTATATTTATCAATGATATGAACATAAATTTTCCTTTCCTTATATAAGTTTGTTATCGGATAAATATACTCAAGCAGACTCAAGCTAGATCTCCCTAGTCCAAGTGGATCTAGAACAAATCAAATACACAATACAACCTACTTTCCTAGATCAAATAGAAATGCAAGTTAATAGATAGATCACTTACCTACAATATGCAAATCCTCTTCTCTCTTTGTTGATCCAAAGCTCCAGAATCTTCAGATATTCAGCTGCAAAACCTTGTAGAGAAAAAGGAAACAAGCAAACAGTACATGTGTATCCAAACATGAATTTATCTAAGCTAACAGTTAAGGAAGAAAGCTCTAAACATTATTAACACAATACCATTTATGGAAAGAGATTTGTATTAATGTAATCAAGGAGATATGTAAAATTACACAGAAGAGGAATGTCACAACCTAGCCTTAACGCTGCAACTTTCCATCCAAAAATCCAAGCCAAGGCCTCCAAAGCAAGATAACAAGCCTCCCAAAGAATGATATGGATCACCTATAAATTCCACCAACATAAAAGTACCATAGTCCTTCCTCTCTTCACAATGGAGAGAGGTTTTAATTTATAAGGCTAAAGGGATAGAATAGGTTGAGGATTAGGAGGAGGGATCTAAGGGATCTTCCCTATAGTTTAGGAACTGAATTCCACCTTACCTAGATAATAGGGATAATCCTCCACCTCATTCACCTTCGAGAAAGGTCTCAAATATCTGTTTTTTACCCTCAAAACACCACCGACGCACCTTCCATGAAGGGAAAGAGCACTATCGGCACACCTAGCAGTGGGAGACAGAGTGTCAGCACCTGCACATCTAGAATAAAGGAAAAGAGTGCCATCGATGCACCTAGAATAAATGGGGAAAACACCGACCTTCCTAAAGAGGGAAAAAAGGCAAAAAACAACCTCAATATCAATCCAGTTTAGCATAGAGAAATTTGGAGATTAGGAAAAGTGTCACATACCCCAAATTACAAAAAAACATTTTATGTTTAAGAAGACACTATACTTTAATTTTATTGTAAAGTTTGTGATTATTGACCAAGTGGGGTCAAGGATGATTGTAATTAATTATGCTAAATATTTTATTAGCTAATAAATAAAAGATGAGACAACAGCTTAAGGAGGTTGTTAAATGAGTGTCTACTGGTCACTAGGTGGAATAGATTGGGGTGAGAGCAGATTGACACTTGGCAGCATCCTCAAACCACTTCTAGCTGTTGTAAGAGGAAACTTCCCTATTTTTGTGGTCATGTTCCCCAAGAAAGTGGAACAAGAGCAGGTGGCTCATTAAGTGAAAAAATGACCAAAAGACCTAGGCATGCTTATATTACCCATAGAATTCAGCAGGTGGCTATTTAATCTTTACTTGTGAATTTTCTGAGTGAAATTTGTGCATAAGAGGTTCGATGGAGGGGAAAGGAAGAAGTGTTTGAGTGTGGAAGTGTTGATTTACTGAACTAGTGCAGCTATTTTGGCTGAGATATTAATGCTATAGGTAGAAGTTTTACTTCTAATTACTTTGCAGAGTTGTAGGGGTTTCTTAACCCATTTTGTCACTTAGTGCTTTCAACCAGGTGGACCAGTGGACATGCTTGGGGGTCCTAAGCATAGCTGTTAATCTATCTTCAGGAATTTGGTTGGGTGGAACTGACTCCTTAGGTTGTTGTCTCCTCTACCATTTGTCAGGTTATAAATGTTATTTTATTTTACCTTATGCAAGCAAAAGAACTAGAATGGATGAAATTATGAGTTGATTTATTTAAATTACTGGATAAATTATTTTTAGAATGTGTAATCTCTTCTTATTTAAAAGTAAATAATTTTTGTTTAAATGTATATCTGAATGAGTGAATTAGGGTTAGAATATTTTGTTTGAAGGATAAATATCCTTTGCTATTTTTTCCCACATATCCAAAGATATGTGCTCTAGTACAGCAGGTAAATTAAATTAAACGTTATTATTTACCCAGAATTTTTATAGTAAGAAAATTAGTAGGTTATCCTTTATTTCTTAACTAGAAACAACATTATATATTCATACCTAGTTTCATTATAGTATTATGGATGTTAATGGTTAGTAATACTCTAATTCATCTCTTATACCTGTAGCAATAAATAATAAGTTACAAAAATAGATATACATTATAGAAATATATACAGGTTACAGGAATACAAACAAGCTACACAAATAAATACAGGATAAGAAATAAGAACACGTTACATAAATTAATACAATTTACCAAAATATAAATAAGTTACAAAAATCAATACATGATACATAAATAAGAACACGTTACAGAAATTCATACAGGTTGCAGAAATGTAAGCAAGTCACAGAAATTAATACAGGTTACAGAAATGTAAACAAGTTACAGAAATAGATATAAGTTACCGAAATATTTATATATATTGCAAAAATATTTTAGGTTGATAATAATTAAAATAAAAATAAAAAGAACTAGAATTACTTACAAACGATTAAGGGTAAAATAGGTATAATTAATTATTCATTTACAACCGTAAAGATTTATGTATTTCCAAACGAAATTTTATTTAGGGTTTTTCCATAGTATAGTTAAAAAAACAATATAAACCCATGATAATTTACACGGATTCTTAAGTCACAGGTCAAGGCTTTGAAACCCATAAGATAAAATCTCTTATAGAAGGTTTAAATTAATACTTTTAGGTCTTTCTTTTAAAATACAAATTATAAACATTTAAATCTTATGGCCCAAAAACAAAACATTTTTTATTTTCTTTCAAACCCTAAAGATTTCCTTTATACAGTTTCTTAATGTATTCAAACAAAGATTTAACTAAACATCGTAAAACCTCAAAATCATGGCTAAAAATTGTCTATAAGACAAATTCACTAAGGTAAGATTTTTTTTTAAACTGTGAGTCGTAGCCCTTTACATAAACCCCAAGGGTTGTAAAAGAAACAAGCCATAAGGATTTTTAATTTATCAAGGAATTAAAATAGTAAAACATAACCGTGAAAGTATTTCAGCAAAATGGAGTCATTTTTCTCACACCCATGATTTTTATGGCTACAACCATCCTTACTGAAAGAGGAACCTATGGTGCCAAACCTAGGCTTACCGAAACTGTAATTTCGAACCCCTTTTTAACTTCTAAGTAAATGCCTTTGTTTCAGCTGAATATCGTCAATTTTTTACCTACAAACAGCATATACTTAAGACTGTTAGTTGTTTTTCATTTATCAAGCAATAAATAAATAAATAAAATATACTTTGAGTAGAGGGTTCGAGAGCAGCTTACCAGTTAATACACTAAGCCGTTGAAATCAAGGATGGAAACAAAACTTTAAAACTGCTAAAACCCCGACGTTAGGAAGGAGACATTGTTGGCAAGAAAACCGGAGCAGAGAACTTATTTGGCGCCAAGGTCAAGCTCAAGGCACATGTTAATGGTGGAAAACCAAAACAACGACACGTGCCCCAACCATGAGCATGTCTTACGGTGTGCGCAGTTGCTAAGGTCCGAAAAGGATGAAGTCCTGTCAGCTCCTTCCTCCACCCAAACTCTCAACTGCTGGAAAACAAGACTGCGTGTTAGGGAAATGTTGGTTTTTATGTGCTTAGGGTTTATGCCAAACCCCCCTTCAAACGAGTATTCTCCACGTGTAATTCATTATCGTGAAGATATTTTGACCTTCATTATAGTTTAATTGTTTGATGTATTAAACAATGCCATTACATTGTTAACATTAAAATCTACGATGTAATGCTTGGGGAGTTAACTAGGTTAAAAACTATGTTATGCATCGAATTTATAACCTTTAAATGCTTATAATATCACATTATTACCATGGGTGAAAAGTTTAACAAACCTTGATTTGTATATTGGAAGATTTAGCTAGGGTATAAATGATATTTATGTGATTGTTAAACCTGCCCTTGATATAGTTATGCCCATGCACGACTTACCGTGCTCTTTGAAAGGTTTTATTGTAAAGTATTAAACAAATTATTTTTATGCATGTTGAAAGTTTAGAACAAGGCTATGGTTAGTTTGTTATACATATGGAGATTTTAAATTAAATTGTAATTATTATATGTATATATAATTTATATGCCTTTATATTTGTTTAATATTAAACAATACTTTGGATGCATGTTAAGGATCAACTACGTTATAATATCATATATATTATGTTATTATGTAAATAATCCTTTTTTATGCATAATGGAGTTATCGAGGTTACTTCGGATATTATGCATCATTTATATAATTGTAACCCTGCATCATATACAAAGTAATATCATTACTTTGGTTAAAAATTTAACAAGTCAATTGGTATGTTAAAATTCTGAGCTAGACTATAGTTTGGATATATTTATGCATTGTTAAGCTAGGTTTTATTTTATGTTTGGGTTATATTCCTAAGTTGGTTTATGTATAGATAGATTTATTTATAAGCCATTTAATTAATAATAAAGGTTATACCTAGGTCAATTCATATAGTATGCATGCTATGTTTTGAATATGCCTAAGTTAGTTTTTATAACATGCATTGTTATATATGCCTAGGTTAGTTTATGTTTTTATGATTTGAAAGTATACCTAGGTCGGTGTATATTATCTAGGTTGGTGTATATAATATACATCAAATATTTATATATATGTTAGTGTATTGGCTATGCTTCAAACATATATATGCCTAAGTTGGTTTGTTCTTAATTAGTTTCTAACTGTTTTTCTTTATTAATAATAATCTGTTATGCTAGGGTAAGCTTTAGTGTTTACATGATAAAGACCTTAGTTATAAAACATTGTGCATGTAATTTGGTATTACATCAACTAAAAGAGTGTTAAATATTATATACAATCAATCATATCAGTACATCTGTTAGAACAATGGAACATCACTACTAACTCTATTTCGCTACCTAGGTGGATTAAATCTTGTTGTAGGCCTAGGAACGCTTGTACTTATATAATCAATGCATTGAATAGAGTTCAAGAATCTTTCTAGCTTACTCATTTGGTCTTTTGAGCTTTAAATTGTTACATTGAAATTCTGGAAGTAAATGTTTACATGTAAGTCTTGTACAAGTATTGAATTTGTGTTTGCTTTGAAAAAGATAAGTAAGCCTCGGGCTAACCTCAAAGCCCCCTTCAATAAGAAAAGAGAAACAACCATCAGAAACATACACATGCTCACAAACAAATCAATGTTTTGATTTAAAAATTTTGAAACTCTTAAACTTTGTCAAACTTTTATTAACAACCAAAAATCAATATAGATTGAAATACGGTTAGTAACAGGGAACCTACAAGTCGGTAAGTAAAATTTTGCAGCCTTTTAGTTACAGTTAACAAAAGGAAATTAACTACTAATTTCTCTTAATCCATCTATTAATTAAACCTAAGTTAGTTATTAAACTAGCATTTTAGGTTATGACTTAATATGAATTGTCACTTCGAAAATTTTAAATTTTTACGAATTTTTGGAGTGTTACAAAAAGGGTTGAAACATGGATCAAGAATACAAGATTTTGGTGTAACAGAATCCCCCCCAAAGCATGAAGTTAGAGGAATGAGATAGGTGAATTCTTTGTAAAGTGAAGAAATTGAAGGCAGGGATGTGGGCTGGAAGCTTCTGCAATAAAACTGACTCAAATCTCATATAACTCATGGCATGGATGCTGACCAATACAATGCAGATCCATGGTAGTAGAGACCGATTGGACACAATCATGGCTACTAAACAAAAGCGTAGATCCATGATGAGATGATAACACAGCCATGACCAATACAAAGTGGATCCGTGTAATATGACTCAAAATAAACTCCATCGCAACCTGGGAAAAATATCAGATAACCCAGGGTCTTCAAGCCAAACCCGCAATGATACAAATCTAACCATGTGATTACAATGTATTGATGTCGAACATGGTAGAAACCACTTGATTACCAGTCAATGATGTAAACTGTTAGCAAGTGCGAGGGAAATCACCATTGATGTCAATGATCCCTAAGGTATCACAGTACATACCATCGAATGTGAATAAAAGACTTGGAGTTGAACACTCGATGGGATATTTCAATCAAGAGTCAATGATGTAAAATCATGTTGAAAGCGAGGTAACCTACCATTAAGGCATGTAGGCCCAAGGTACTTGTTTTGGTTTCTAAGTATAATTCCTGGATAAGGAGTTGAAGTTGACAAGAATAGACTCGTCGAAGGAGGTTCATGATGAATCCCCCATCATCAACACGAAACACGATCAAATATGTTTTAGAGTAAACCAGATAGTAGAGTGATATACGAAACTGACTCAGAGATGACCAACATGATAGAAGGTAAATTGACTGCAGATAGTGGACGGATGACCAAATTTCTCTTAAACATGGGCATGCCATGACTTGGAATTATTGACACGAGAATGATACCAATCCCCCAATGAAACTGACAGTGAGATTATTCTTGGACCACTCAAAGGAGTAAGAAGACTCTAGGAATTAGTAGGACTCGAAGACAAATGGATTACCCAAGTACTGAAATGAATATGCAAATGAGTGCCATGTTCAAGAGTAACTATGTACTGTCATAACAAAATACAAACTCTTTCCTTAATTTCCCCATCAGGAAGGATGAGTGCCTCTTTTTGTTTTTATGAGTTCAAAGAGGGTAACAAACACTCATTCTAGCTCATCAAGAGATAGTCTATTCTCATATGTTTTATGAACCTGAGAAAGTAGGGTTTCATTCCTAGAAAAGGGTCCTTTATTGTTTAATTTCACAAGTCTGACGAAAGTAAAATCATTTGTCGTTTCATGTTTAGAGAGTATGAAATGACTAAGAAGACTCCAAAAGGTCCCTTTTTGTAAATAGGTCTAATCGGTCTCAAAAAGAGATAACCTACCACCGACTAGTCGACCGTTCTGATACTTTTACAAGCGTGCACGTAACAAGCTCGCTTGGCAATATTTTTTTGTTTTTAAGGAGACTGAAAAGAGCTTAAATATAAATCCGTAACGAGTTCTTTTTTCATAATCCAATTTTGACGAGTCTGAAAAATAGTAAAAGTACACTCGATACCTCTTCACTAAGTTTTTAATGAGCATGAAAAAGGTATAAAAGGCACTCAAAACCTTTTTCATGTTTGAACCAGAGCATGAAAAAGAGATAAAGTAAGCTCAAACCAGTTTTCATGTTTTAACCAAAGCATGAAAAATGAAAATTAATCTCAACACCATCTTACTGTTTTTAACGAGCTCGAAGATCAGTTGAAAGAATGCTCAAGGTATTTGCTTGATTTTTTAAAGAGCTTGGAACAAAGAAAGAACTATGCTCGAAGGGTCGTTTCATGGTTTAACGATCTCGAAACTAAGAAATTATGCTCAAGACCACTCCCATTAATGGGTGATTTCCAAACATGATGTCCAATGGCTGGTACTTTCCTCCAGAATAACTGTCAAGTAGCTAAATCCAACATAAAGAGGCAGGGTTCATTCCCCCAATCTCTGTTTCGTCTACTTTACAAGCAGATGAAAGGAAGGTTCAAATATTGAGTCTTAACATAATGGAAGAGTACATTTCATTTTTTAATGAGCTTGACACGCAAAAGGAACTCTGCTCAAGGTCAGTTTTATTTTTTAACGAGCTTGAAACCAAGAATAAACACTGCTCAAGGTAACCTGTTTCATTTTTACACAAGCTTGAAACAAAAAATAACTATGCTTGAGGTGGCCTGTTTCATTTTTACACAAGCTTGAGATAGAAAATAACTATGCTTGTAGGGACCTGTTTCATTTTTACACAAGCTTGAAACAGAAAATAACTATGCTTGTGGGGACCTGTTTCATTTTTACACATGCTTGAAATAGAGAGTAACTATTCTTGAGAACATCCGTTTCATTTTTTAATGATATTGACACATAATGGGAACTAGGCTCACTAGTGTCTATTTCATTTTTTAACAAGCTTGACATATAATGGGAACTATGCTCACAAACATCTGTTTCATTTTTTAATGAGCTTGACATAGAAAGGGAACTATGCTCACAAATAGTTCTAAGACAACATGATGTCCAGAGGTTGGTGGGTTTCCCCCTTACATAAGAATCTAGCGACTAAACTCTAGTATGGTGTCTAGAAGCTGGAGCCATGCCCCCCATTTCACCTATGATGGGAAGAAGCTAATTATAAGGGGAAGGAACCACAAGAACATGCAGGACATTCAGGGAAGTCTAATGACTAGGAGTCATACGATGATCAGGTTTAACAAAGTAAAGCTGATCAACAGTCACAATCTTCCCATGATGGAGAAAATAAATCACTTTAAAGAGTGTGGACACTATAGCTTTAACAGCATAAACATAATCACGCCCAAGGAGCAGAATAAAATCTAAGGGACCTTGGACTACAATAACATCGATACAGACAGTTTTTCCTTCCAAAGTAATGGGTAACTGAGGAAGGATCCCTAAAGGAACTGTATGTCCTCGATTAAAATATAGTATCTGACTAGTGGCTGGCACAAGTGGAAGAGAACCTGAGCAGTAGAGGATAGAATACTAACAGAAGCCCATTCTTCAAAAATAGTGCAGAGTATGTTTTTAGAAGTAACTCGCAAAGATATATGGAAAGGAACACTCGAATGAAGAAGAGATTCTGGTAGGTTACTCAAGTCAAAGGAAATAACCTCACTACTTGGAGAAGGTTCTGTTGAAAGAGATAAAGCTTCCTCTTGCATAGAACAATTGGAACTAACTACGAAAACTTCAGCTGGATGGTTTTCACTCTCGACTAGAAGAGAGGGACATGACGAAGACTATGTTGAAGAGAGTACTTCAATCTCAACACTCTCTCACTAAAGAGTGGGATCGAGCAGAGATGGCATCTAATCGACCACTTTAACTTCACTCTCCAAGGGGAGAGTGGGATCGACCGAGGTTAAAATTGGATTGAACTCTTTCACTTCACTCGTCAACAGAAGAGTGGGATCGACCAAATATGGACTTGGATTGACCACTTGATAAACCAATCGGATGTCAGAGTACAACTTACGATAACCGGTTGGAATCCATTCCTGAGGAATAGTAATATCTTCGAACAACCTAGAAGCTTCATCCATGCGAGGACAAAGGTAAGTATGGTGCATATCCTTACAGAGCAAGCAAGGATATCGAACTTTTCCTTTTCGACTCTTAAGTAAAGAGTCACTGGTTTACGGAGCATCATTAGCATGATGGTCAGAAACTAATGACACAGGATGTTTAAACCACACTTCTGACACAAAAGAAAGACCGGGACAGTCCTTGAGAAGGTGATCACCCTTGCAAAGTATACAGGGGGATTAGCTTTACATGAGCTGGAAACAGGTACATCAGTACTCCCATCATGATGATCAGTGGCTAGTGGGATTCCAACATGGTGATTAGAGGTTGGAGCTATGACCTTATGCTTAGTGGTCTTCTTCTTAGCCTTCCTTTTCATCTTCTTCTTACCCGTTTGTTTAGTAACATTAGAGTTTTCAACATGTGAAGAGGAAGAAAGGGAAGTTGATTCAGCATTCGATGAAGAAGGAGAAGGGTTAACATGAGGTTGATGCTCATGCAGCAAAGGACTAGGATTTGACACAAAGGATGAATTTGGTATAACATGTTTGGAGAATAACCACACAGGTAATCCTATAGTCAATCCGGGAAGGTTCAAAGTGGCCATGAAGGGAGGACCAACAACTCCACAAGGGAGAGAAACAAAAGACATACCCTGAAAAAGGTTCTCTTGACTTGTGGTCCCGGGAAAGTCTCCCATATCCAAACTCTCTAAGAATATATGAATTACCACACAAGATCAAACACTAAAGTCTAAAAACCACAAGCAAACTGTGTGAATAGGAGTGGATCAAAAGTCAAGACTCTCATAGGATTATCAAGGCTTCACAACCAAGATGGCCAAAAGGTTAACTCAGTTGGTCACAGGAATCCTAAGAGGGTCTCCCAATATACACTAGGTACGGGGGAGATCAAATATGTAGTAGTGTCTAATGCACAACCGTACGAAAGGAGCCTTCCGATATACAATAAAGTACGTGAAGTGCCTTTCGATATACATCAAGGGTACGTGAAAGGCCGTTCGATATACTGACAGTACATGGAAGAACCAATCAGACCCCCAGAGTGTTGGGATTGGGTTGGGGAGGAGGTGCGGTTGCCACCAACCCTTGGACCGGTAGTGGGTTTTGAAGCACCATAGGAGGAGGTCCTTGTGGTGCTGGGTTGGGTTGGGCTTGATTTGCAGCATTGGTGTCCTATTGAACCTCGTTCTGAATGGCCTGCTTAGCTCGACCCATGAGGGGACACTCGAATGTGTAGTGCCCATAAACATCACAGAGTGTGCACGGTTGGTTTGTGCGCAACGAGGCATTGCATCTTGGTGCATTTTGTCATGGGGGGTTTTGGGCAGGTCAGTTTGTCGTGGCATTGTTGGTAGGGTTTGGTTGTTGACCACATCCCTGCAGTTGGTTATTAGCTTGGTTTCGAGGCCGATTATTTCTAGCTTTCCCTTGTTGGTTGTTGGGGGTAGGCTGGTTGGGACGGTTTTGTTGTGCTAACACTTGTCCCAACGGAGCGGGTGGAGTGGGGGAAGGGGCTTGAACCGATTGCACTAGTGGTGCATATTAGATTTGAGTGGGAGGCGGTGCCACAAATGCAAGAATTTTCCCCACATACTGCTGTGTTGGCCAAGCCATGTCTTGAGCCTGTTGCGATGGCACAGGCTGTGCGTAGGAAGTTGTTGCTCCAGACTGGGACATCATTATAGCGTAGTCCGAAGCTTGGTTTTGGTAAGCAACATTAGCAGTGTTGCTTGGTTGTGATGGAACTGCAGGTGGTGTCATTCGGTGTTGTGGCTATTGGGAAACTCATCCTATGATGCCATTTGCAGCATGGGATGCCCTTGGTGCGTCACGATAAGAGGTGCCTGTGCGGGGAGCGTCTGGGATGATGGTATATAGGTATCCAAACTAAGCATAGATGAGGTCAAACTGTTGAGCTTTCAATATGGCCTCTTCTTCAAATTGAGGATGTTTCGATGCGACGTACTTTTCTATGGGTGGGAGCAAGATCTTAAGGAACCAATCCAAGAAGATCATGTCGTCAAGTTGTATTTTACATAGGCTATGGCATCACTGCCACTCATGGATATGGTTGGTTATATGAGTGGCAGTGTTTTGACGGCAGGATAGCAGGATTTCCAGTCCCTCGTCATATCTGACGGGGAGTTGGAAATACTATAGGAACATGAAAGCTAGGGAGTTGAAATCAGGGCACTTGGCCTGTGGTAGCTCAATGTACCATTTAGTCGTGACACCTGTGAGGGTGCGTTGGAATAGCCTCAGTCTGGTGGAATCATCTACGATACTGTTTGATGAGAACCATAGATGGAATGTCATTATGTGGTTTTGGGGACATTCCCCTGCCTTTCCTTCAAACTTGGGGATGTCTGATGGAAGCTTAGTTGGCATGGGTGGCCAGAAATCTTGGTGGCAGATGGGGTCGTTTGTTAACCAAGCCAAATCAGGAAAGTCAAGACAAGCCATGAATGGCATATTTGACCCCAGTTTGATGTGGGATGGAGTTGCGATGGTGGTGGGATTGGCAGGTGCATAATGCATCTGCACAACTGGGGGCACTTGTGGTGGCACCATTGTGGATGGGCCAATGCCCCCAAGTGTTGTGGGTGGGACAGTATGGGTGGCTAGGACATTTCCCCCATGTATGATAGTAGGGGCAATGTAAGTGGACGGTCCGCTGCCCCCCTGTGTGGTAGGGGCAGTGTACATGGAAGGGCCACTGCCCCCATGTGTTGCAAGTGGGCCAGCTTGGTTGGTCACCATGGGTGGAGGAAGCTGGCTGATGACAGTTTGCATGACTATGCTTGGGTCACCTGGAGGGTTGTTGGTGACAAGTTGAGGTGTGGACATGGGTCCACTTGCTATGGTTATGCCGAAAAATGCATCCAGATTTGCACCAGCCATGGGGCTTGATGGTGCTATGTGGAGGTTTGGTTCAGACTGATATGGGTCTGAATCTAAATCAGAGGCTATGTGGCCTTCTGATGGTGTGCAAAGTCATTGAGAATAGGCTCGACGGTGTCGGTTCAATGTTCTGAATGGTGGTGGTTCGCCTCTTAGGCGTGAGGAAGATCGTGAGGGATCAATTGTGTTAAATGTTTATCAAACTGATGGGAATGATGTTTGGACCCTGATTTCAATGGCTTCTTATTGGCTATAGGTGGTCACTCAGCCACCAAGACTGCCAGAAGATAGCACTTGGATTTTTCCTCATAGGTGTTTCTCCTTAATCAGAAGGGGTCATTGCCCGTTTTGCTTGGCAATTCCTCTCAGCGGCCAGCTACTTTGGGGTTCCTGTGGTACTCCTCACAATGAGTTTCTAGGCAGAGCCCAAGTACTTCCCACATTTGAAGTAGTTAGGGACTTATGTCCTCAAAGACTACAGATTTGTTTGTACTTAGCCTAAATTGATAAATTTTAAGACTCTCTCAGCATCATGAACTGATTTGGGTTGATTACTTGGTATGGTGTATTTGTTTGTCTGTCTTTTTGGTATTTGGTAGTTGCAAATGGTTTATGAATTCATCATATTGTTGTGCATGCAATGAATAATAAAAAATTTGTAAACAAATACAGTTCTTAACCCTGAATGTTTATGGCCTAACTAGATGACTACCTCACACTAGTATTCCTCTTCAACCAAGAGAAGGTGTTGGGCTCTCAACACAATGGGACTAAGCCCATCCGTAGATCCACAGGTCACCTCTTGGATGCAAGGTTTGCCAACAAGGAGGATGCTTAGTGCCGTGACAATCCCTCCTTCTCTACCCCCTCAACCTTCCAGGTCATCTGGTTTTAGTGGTTTAGAAAAATATTCAATGAAGGTCCTAGGTCTATACGAGCTTGCCCTTCGTCGTATCCCAGAATACCTTGGAGGGTGATGACTGGGTAGAGGAGGAAGGGTAAGCAATACAATTAGTTTTAGGTTGATTTTAGTTAAGATACATTCATTTAATTAAGCCATTAGAATTTGTTTGGAATTTACACATTGTTTGTAAAAGAAATTGTAGGAAACTGAAACAAAAACTGAAATTAAACTAGTATGCTAGACAGAGGTGGCTGAGCCACACTGACAATCCCTATTAAACTGAAATTGAACCCCTATTAAACTAAAATTGAACTTCTGATTGACAGACCGCACATTTATGATCAAATTTGGCGAGGGGGTCGCAAATTTTTTTTAGAAACAGGTGAGGGGGTCGCACATATTTCACAGATAGTCGCGGTCTGTGTTTCTGAGTGAATTTGCACCTTTCAGGGGATTAAGTGCACCCTGGGTGCACTTGTCAGGCCATTAAGTGCACCCTCAACCCCTGTTAAGGCCCGATAGGTGTGACCTGCCTCGGATTTGGGGTTGTTCTGATCCTGAGTCAAATCCGGCCGACAGTAACCTATACTGTGGCCAAAATGACTTGGATTTTCCTAGCAGAGCATTTGGCAATGCTAATAATTGGAAATAAACTATATATAAACTGAATTTGACATGAAATTTTAAAAACTAGGGAAAAACTTGAAAAACTTAAAATTTTAAAAATTTGGACCAGGGATCCTGTGGGATCGACGTTGTATGGTTGCGAGTTCTGTAGAAGGGATTTCTCCTTGATATAGGGGCAGGAATGGCTTTCTTTTGTCTATAGGACAGAAGGATAGGTTCCTACTTGGAAAAATACTAAAAGGAAAAACAGAATGTAAAGAACAGAAATAAAAGCAAAGATGGGAGAGAAATATGGAGAACCCCTCTGCAAATGAAGGTTAGGGTTCCACTTCCAATAACCTGCAAACAATCATTAAGCTACAACAAACCAAAATACCTGCAAAACAAGTTAGGAAATAAACCTGCAAATGAAACCATGGGTTAGAAAGCAAGGAAAAAACTAAGCAAATACAACAAATAACAAGCTATACCTTCTCTTTGGGTAGAATGGGCCACCATGTTCTAGCTTGAAGAAGCACCTCTCTTGTATGGGGGAGCTATGGCTCAATGGAGATGGAGGAGAGGGGGTGTGGGTGTCTTGAGAGACAAAAGGTCTCAAGGCATCCATGGACAGCATAACAGTATGCAAGGGATAAGTGTTTTGAGAGTGACCCCCCACCCTCCTTTTATAGCTTTTTGGGGTTTTAGGGTTTTAAGCCCTTGGTCTAGGATTTAGCCCCTTTTTTGGGATTTTATCCCCTTTTGCCCTAATTTTAGCTCCTTTTAGGGGTTTAGCCCCTTTTGGGGGGCTTTAGCTCCTAGGAGAGTATTTTGGGCTCCTTTTTGGGGGTTTTAAGCCCTTTTCTTCATCCTTAAGCATTTTTGAGGGTGTGGGGGTCTAATGGAGGGTTGTGAAGTGGTGTCCTTGGGTGGTGTAGGTCATGGAGAGCCTAGTGAGGGATTTTTGGGTTAACAATATTAACAATGCAAAAAACAAAGTAAAGAAGCACTTTGATTTTCAAATGTATGTTTCAAAATGAAACCTGATAACTAAAATCTTTTTAGATCCACAAATAGAAAATGAGAACATATCTACAACACTCCATTTATTTAGAAATGAAAAGGAATATGACAAGCACCCAAACAACACTAAAACAATCAAGAATTGCTCCAAATCAACCAAAATGCAATAAAAAATCAATGACTGAGGGGAGGAAGGGTTTAGAGATTAGATCTAACTATCCAAATAGATCCGAAGAGGTCCGAAAATGTGATTAGAAATGGCAAGGAAGAACTAACAGGTGGAGGATTGAAATTTCCTACTAGAACCAAGTAATTCACTTGACTAGTAAAGAATCCAAAAATCAACAAAAATAACTCCAAGCAGAGATAATGTTGGTTCTAGGGGGTGTATGACTATCATGTGCTTCCTAGAAACCACAATCCATGAAACCAAAACTCAAAAATGAAGGAAAATCAAGCTAAAAATTGAATTTCAAAGGGTGGCACACTTCCCTAAAATACACTAGAGCGTTGATGGCACACCTACTGTATTGCACAAGAGCGCCTATGACGCACCTGCTACACTACACCAGAGTGTCATGGTGCACCTAATACACTGCACAAAATCATCGACGGTGTACTATCTCTTAAGGCAAAGAGCGCTGGTGGAGACAACACTTATGAAAATGGAAAATAATACCAGCGGTGCTCTGTCTACACAACCCAGGTGCGTCGGTGGCGAAACAAACTAGGTAACAACCAGATTTCCTATGGGAGAAGGGAACAAGGTCTGATAGTGATCCAAAGAGAATCCAAAGGATGCAAGACACTCTTCAAAGAAAAAATATAAAGGAGGGAGAGTATCTAGAGGCTATCAAAAGGATTGATAAACAGACAGGAAATAAAAAACAAAAGAAATCAGATCTATGTAAGCCCCCAGTATGGTCACCAATTTTGTTATTGGTTAAATCTCCTCAAGCGGGATCAAGCCAGATATCCCTAATCCAAGTGGATCTAGAACAAATCAAATACACAATACAACCTACTTTCCTAGATCAAATAGAAATGAAATTTAACAGATAGATCACTTACCTGCAATATTCAAATCCTCTTCTCTCTTTGTTGATCCAAAGCTCCAGAATCTTCAGATATTCAGCTGCAAAACCTTGTAGAGAAAGTGGAAACAAGAAAATAGTACATGTGTATCCAAACATGAATTTATCGAAGCTAACAGTTAAGGAAGAAATCTCTAAACATTATCAACACAATAACATTTATGGAAAGAGTTTTGTATTAATGTAATCAAGGAGATACGTAGAATTACACAGAAGAGGAATGTCACAACCTAGCCTTAACACTGCAAATTTCCATCCAAAAATCCAAGCCAAGGCCTCCAAAGTAAGATAGAAATCCTCCCAAAGGATGATATGGATCACCTAGAAATTCCACCAGCATAAAAGTACCATAGTCCTTCCTCTCTTCACAATGGAGAGAGGTTTTAATTTATAAGGCTAAAGGGATAAAATAGGTTGAGGATTAGGAGGAGGGATCTAAGGGATCTTCCCTATAGTTTAGGAACCGAATTCCACCTCACCTAGATAACAGGGATAATCCTCCACCTTGTCTACCTTCGAGAAGGGTCTTGAATCTCTATTTTTTACCCTCAAAACACCACCGACACACCTTCCATGAAGGGAAAGAGCATTGTTAGTGCACCTAGTAGTGGGAGACAGAAAGCCGACACTGACGCACCTAGAATAAAGGAAAAGAGTACCATCGATGCACCTAGCATAAAGGGGAAAAGCACCGACCTTCGTAAAGAGGGAAAAAAGGCAAGAAACAACCACAATATCAATCCATTTTAGTAGAGAGAAATTTGGGGATTAGGAAAAGGGTTGACACATGGATCAAGAATACAAGATTTTGATGTAACAAAGTTCATTCTTGTAATCATTTTAGCCTTGATATTATGTTTATACATCCAGTGTTAGTAATCTGTAATGTTAGCATGATATCTATTTCTTTACATTTTTATAAAACCACAAACCTAGTTATCCATTAAGTTAAGATTCTCTAGACTTTGGACCTTAGTAGACTAGGTACAAACTCTAGTGATAACATCTTTTGGCGCTATTGTTGGGAACATAAGTGAAGCAAATATTCCTTGTGTAATTTTCATTGATATGGTTTTGGAAGGTTGAAAAAATCAGAAATTTCTTACATACTACATTTTTCACCAATCAATTTTCACAGTGGCTTCTAGGAAAATAGGGACTAGAGGTAATCCTACTTCTCCCTTGCATCCGGTGGTTTCATACCCAGAGCATATTTTGAGAGAATCTAGACAAAAATTAAGATCTACTTCTTGTGGAATATTTCACTATCCTTCATCTTTAGATATACCAGATCATTTACAACAAGCTTCTCCTTTTGCAAATTTACATCCTGAGAAAGAAGAAAAGGAACAAGATTTGACTTTTCTTATCCCTACAATTCAAGTTGATATTTTTCAGGTTTATACCAATCCTTTATCATCTCAAAATTTAAAACTGAGATTTTTGGTTTAGGAGGTTTTTCATTAAAATCTCAACTTTCACCTTATACTCCTCTCACAAGTAGGATTCCATTTCATAAGCCCAAATCCAAAAATCCTCCTTCTCCACCAAGCCAAGTTAGCCCAAACATGGAAGGACAACCTATAGATATGATGGATCGTATAGTGGTTGTATGATATGCCCCATTGGTTCTTCCTCATCCCTTTCATGCTTTTCTAGAAGGTGATTATCAAAAATATCTTCCTAGGTTCAATGGTCAAGGTGGGGAAACTGTAGAATAAAACTGGAATGCTTTTTTCAGTTATGTAGATAATCACAACATTGAGGCTAAATATGTTTGGATGTGGATGTTTGTACTGAGCCTATATGGAGAGGTGAGAAAGTGGTTTAGAGACTTACCAACAAAATCCATTAATGGGATAGAAGAGTTAGAGGAAGTGTTTATGAAACAGTGGGGGAACACTAAATATTATCTTTACTATATTACTGAATTTGGAGCTTTGAAAAGGAAACAAAATGAATCAGTCATAGATTTTTCAAAATGCTTCAATAAAATGTATAGTAAGATACCCACTGAAATAAATCCTTTCTAAGACATCAACAAAACTCACTTATGATAATTCTTTCGATTCTGAGTTTTCTTTATTATTAAGAGAAAGAAGGTCTGTAACTCTGTTAAATATGCAAGAGGTTGCATATGAAGTCGAGTCAAATTTGTCGGAATCAAGTAAACTTAAAGATAAATTAGAATCTCAAGTGCATGATAAAAAAGGTAAAAAATAAATGATGCCATCAACTTCTACAGGAAAATAATCATAAAATAAATTGGATGAAATGATCAAGTTAATCAAGAATCTGTCTGCAAAAATCAATAGGTTAGAGATGGAAGACAAGAATCAAAATAGACCTATTCAAGGAGATCTAAATCCAAACCAATTTAGACTCTCTTTTGTTCCTAGATTCTTACCTAGAGAAAGAAGGAACAATGATATTCAAAGAGAAATAAGAGATAATGAATATTAGAGGATTCAACCTCCTTTTCAAAATAATATGATAAGGGATGATGAATCCTATGAAATGGATGAAAGGGAAGTTGAAGAATTAGAAGATCCTGATATTGATCAATTTGATGATGGATTTTCTTCTCATTTCTTAACTAAGTATGATTACCAGCATGCCAAAATGGTTAATTATCATGAGGCTGATAATTTTGAACAAGTGACAAGTATGCCAGAAATTTATCCAGAGATACAACAAAAATCATATGGTCTTAGATCTGGGATAAAGAAGGTAGCACAAGGTAAGAAAAAAGCAAGGAATGTTCCTGCTAGACAAGGGTTACCTTTTGAATAGAAACAGGTAATACAGGGGGGTAGAGATAAGGTGGCATATGCATATGAGATTGGAAAAAAATGATGTTGGTTTTAGTTTGGAACATGAAATTAATAAGATCAAAATTCCTGTTCCACTGACTGAGCTGATTAGAAATAAATCATATAGGGAGTCTACTCTCAAGACTCTTAATTCTTTAGTAAATTATATTCCTTTAGATGAAATCAATTTGCAAGATGAATCCTACTATTATTGTTGGCTTCAAAATTTTTGATAAGCCAAATGATAACTTTGAGTACCCTCCTCCATTTCACATCACTCTTACAGTTCATGAGAAGATGTTGCATAATTGTATCCTAGACTCACAGCCTCACATAATCTCATGCCTAAGGTAGTCATGGAATCCTTAGGACTTAGTGTCACTAAACCATATCATGATATTTATGCTTTTGATTCTAGGGCAGTAAAATTCCTTGGGGTCATTAAAGATCCTGTGGAAAGCCTTACATAACTACCAATGAAGAGTGTAGTTATGGATGTGGTCATAGAAGATATTTCTCCTAAGTTTGGAATGCTTCTATCTAGATCATGGGCCAATAGGGTAGACGGAACCCTCCAAATGGATATTTATTATGCTACAATACTAGTGTTTGGGGGTGAACATATAAGACTTTACAGAGAAGTGCAACTTTCATATATGGTATGTGATAGTCAAAATCCAAATAATCATCCAATATATTCAATACATGAAGATTTTGGTTCTTACATGTTACAATTAAATGATTTTTGTGAGGGTATTTTACAAATTCAGAAGGATCATATAGTTCAAACTAAATTAGAAATGAAAGATGATGCATGGAAGATGTATTTTCATGGGTCATCATGTAAAGAGGGAGAAGGAGCAGGTATTATGCTTATTTCTCCTAGACGGGAAATCATTTCTTTGATGTATAAGCTAGAATTTCAAACAACAAATAACACTGCTGAGTATGAAGCATTAATCCTTGAGTTAAGAGCTGCAAAAGATTTAAAAATTCAGCAGTTTACTGTATTTGGCGACTCTGAATTGATTATACAACAATTAAAAAATGTTTATTAGGTCAAACAGAAGTTGTTGAAAGTTTACTGAAATGAGCTATGGGATCTAATTGATGATTTTTTCCTATATTTTAATATATCTTTCATCCCAAGAGATCATAACTAACAACAGATTCTTTGTGTTTAGCAACAACATACTTCAAAGTTCCAAAAGTATCCCGTCTCAAATATCCCATTCAAGTAAGGTATAGACCTTCTAATCCAGATAATATCAAACACTGGAATGTGTTTCATGATGATCTAGAAATTAAACAATTTCTAGAATTAACAGGTGAATTCTCAACTTCTATTATTGACGAAGATGAAGCTATTGAAACATATCAGATTCTTTCTTTCTCAAAGAATTCAATTGATAATCATAACATCATTGAATTAAAAGGAAACCTCATTCCCAAAGGTCTAGTGCCTCTTGAAAGGTTATTTTCAAAGGATTATACATTGTCAAATCCTACTATGCAGTCTTCTGAAGAAAATGTTATCAACTGTAATATTGGTACAAAAAATGAGTCTAAGATGGTAAAAATTTCTAAATCTCTTTCAGATGAAAACAAAATATACATTAAATTGTTAAAGGAGTTTGTAGATATTTTTGCATGGTATTATGAATATTTGAAGATACATGACACCAACATAATTCAACACAAAATTCCATTGAAGCCTAATACCAAACCATTTAGGCAAAAGCTTAGAAGGATTAATCCTATTTTGCTACCAATTATTGAAAAAGAGGTTAAGAAACTTTTAGATGCAAATATTATTATTCTTCTCAGATATTCTACTTGGGTGACAAATTCATTCCATGTATGAAAAAAGAATGGTGAGATAAGGCTTTGAGTAGATTTTAGAAATTTGAATAGATCTTTTAAAAGATAGCTATCCTTTGCCGAAGATTGATCAAATTTTACAGAAAGTGGTTGGTGCTCAAAGGATGTCAATTATTGATGGTTTTTCAAGGTATAATCATATTTCAGTACAACCAGATGACAAACAAAAGAAAACCTTTATAAATCCTTGGAGAACATTCATGTATGATAGGATGCCTTTTGGGCTCATGAATGCAGGTGCTACATTTCAGAGAGCTATGGACATAGCTTTCATTGGTGAAAAAGAAAAGTTTGTGGTCATATATTTATATGATATAACAGTTTTCTCTAAATCAAATGATGAACATTTGAAGCATTTAAAACAAACTTTTCTTAAATGCAATAAATATGGATTATCTTTGAATCTTAAGAAATCTCACTTTGCTATGGCAGCAGGTAAGCTTTTAGGTTATATAGTCTCTGCTAAAGGAATTAGAATTGATCCAGAATGGGTTAAAGCCGTATTAAAGATTAGTATACCCAGAAATAAGAAAGGAATTCAGTCTTTTCTTGGTAAAATTAATTTGTTATAATGGTTTATCCCTAATTTTGCTGAAAATATCAAACCAGTCACTGAAATTCTTAAGAAATACAAAGAAGTTAAGTGGTCAGCTAAGGATAGGGATTCATTTGAAAAGATAAAGCAAGCACTTTTAGAAGCACCAATTTTAATAAGCCCTGATTTTGATAAATAATTTTCAATTTTCTCATTTGCATCTGAAGATACTATAGTTGTTGTTTTACTACAAAATAATTCAAATGCTTTAAAACAACCAATTTCATCCCTTAGCAAAACCTTGAGAGATTCAGAGTTAAAGTACAGTACAATGGAGAAACAACCATATGCATTGGTTAAGGCTCTAGAATTATTTAGGATTTATGTTTTGCATTCTAACATTTTGGCTTATGTTCCAAACATAGCAGTTAAGGAAATAATGGTTCATCCCGAAAGTGAAGGAAAAAGACGAATATGGATAACTAAGATAATGGAGTATGATGTTGATATTAAGCCTACCAAATTGGTAAAAGGACAAGGCTTAGCAAATATTTTGGCATAATCAAATTGTCAGGTTTAAGATATTCATACGGTACATGAACAGACAGTACAAGATACGTCAACAGAATATGACAACGATCATATTGATAACAATTATTAGGATTCCCCATGGCATGAGAAAATTGTTTATTTTTTGCTACATTTACAACGTACTCCTGATCTGGATAGGAATGAATATAGATCATTAAAACTTAAAGCCTTGAAATATGTTTTAAATGATCAAGTTTTATATTGGAAATATTTTGGAGGAATTTCTCTTAAATGTTTGGATAGATCAGAAGCTAATGCTATTACTGTAGAATTGCATGGGGGTGCATGTGGAGGACAAAAATACTAGAAAGAAGTTGCATTTAAGATTTTAAGAATAGGTTATTATTGGACCATTGTTTTTACAGATGTGTATCTTCATGTCAAATATTGCATTGAATGTCAGATATTCACAGGTAAGAAAACGTTGCAGTCTTTACCCTTAAAACCAATTGCAGTAAATGCTCCATTCTAACAATGGGGTTTATAATTTATAGGAGAAATTCATCCTGCTTCCAGTGGCCAGCATAAGTGGATTTTGACTGCCATTTTTTTCTTTACTAAATGGGTGGAAGTAATTACCACTAGAAAAGAAACATATAAAGTTATTACAGTTTTCTTCAAGATAATATTTTGAGCATATTTGGTTGTTGATGAATACCGATATGGGGATCCATTAGATTCTTGGACCTGTGGGTTATGGGCCCACATATGGACTGATAACGTCCATGGAATTAATGAAAAACCTGCTCTATATTCAAAACTCCAAATCAAATTTTGTATCTAAATTGGTGATCTCCACTAAGTTTAGAATTATTGCAAAGTCTTCAAACATACTGAGCTATGCATGATATCCCAACCAGACAGAAAGTTGGGTTTTACAAAAATTACGCATCCACAAAATTTACCTTATCTCGTCTTCAGTGGAATGGTTGTAGACTATCATATTTCATAGATGGTGGACATGAACATTTTTGGGTAAATTGAAATAGGATTTCATATCCAATCTCCAAGTTAATCCTCAACAACTCTCTAAGGCGAGATTCTTCATGATTGTTGATCTAGGTTGATCCCAATCAGAAACCTTCACGCTTATACTACACCTTTCAATTGTAGAATCATTCTCAGTCATTAATATTCCCCTTCGTGATCTCGGCCATTTGTTCCCACTTCCTTAGCTGGCGATTTTCCCCTTATCTGCATTCATTCTCCATGGTGATGTCTGGATTCTTTGTTCACACATTGAACACACCATTCTATTCTCATACCTCTATAGTATCACTAGTTTGTGGATAACCATCTATCCATTCTGTGATCAATGGTATATCTCTTTCTCCTCGCTATAATGTGCTTCTCTTCATATGCAGAAGTGTAACATGTGCTCATGATCTCTTACACTCATACATTCCTTCAATGCTCTGAATATTCACACTCAGTCATAAACACATAGTGATACACAAAACATTACACAACTTTATTCATATGTCGAGCTTGATTACACTACATGGCCACTATGGTCCTGGCCTAGATTTTACATTGTACAAGATCTACTCTAAGCACACAAGCTTACACTTTAAATAAGACAATACATTCTGGATCAGATCACTGAAAGGACCCGATCAAATCCTTAACTAAATTGCCAATATCGCTCAATACAACAACAATATCATAACAAACACATATAATTCAAGCAAATCACATCCTCTTGGCCATGTCCACCTTCTGGAAGGTTTTGGAATTCGTTTGATTTGGGGTAGGGTTGATGCTCCTACATCAAAATCCCATGGTACAAAATTTTATGGACACCTGGTCATATGTATTCTTTTGTTGCTTCCATATTTAGCCTGGTCTTCTTCCTTCTTCATGCATCACTGAGATTCTCTTCATGCTCAGTCAGTGAGCTGCAATCAAGATTCCACTAACACCTCATCGACTTTTTTTCTCTAGCTTGAACTTTTGGTGTCACAAGTTCACCTCCTATGAACCTTTCAAGCATTTCTTTGCTCCTCTATATCTTTTGCATCGCCTCACTCAATCATGCAAGATATTTAGGCTCTAATACCAGTTGATGAAGACCTATCTGGGGGTCCATTAGATTCTTGGACCTATGGGTTATGGGCCAACATATGGACTGATAACGTCCATGGAAGCAATGAAAAAACATGCTCTATATTAAAAACTCCAAATCAAGTTTTGCATCTAAACTGGTGCTCTCCACTAATTTTAGAAGTCTTGCAAAGTCTTCCAACATCTTGAGCTATGCATGATCCAAACCATGATCCAAACCAAACAATAAGTTGGTTTTTACAAAAATTACGCATCCATAAAATTTACCTTAGCTCTTCTTCAGTGGAATGGTTGTCGACTATCATATTTCATCGATGGTGGACATGAAACATTTTGGGGTAAATTGAAACAGGATTTCAGATCCAATCTCCAAGTTAATCCTCAAAAGCTCTTTGATGCCAAATTATTCATGATTGTTGATCTAGGTTGATATCGATCAGAAACTTCAATGATTCTGCAACACCTTTCAACTGTAGAATCGTTCTTAGTAATTAATCTTCCCCTTCGTGATATTGGTAATTTGTTCCCACTTCCTCGGTTTGCGGGTTTCTCCCTATCAACGTCAATTCTCCTTGATGATGACTGGATTCTATGTTAACAAACAGACAACACCATTTTAATCTAATACCTCTATAGTATCATTGGTTTGTGGATCACCATCGATCCATTCTATGATTGATGGTATATCTCTTTCTCCTCGCTGTAATGTGCTTCTCTTCATATGCACAAGTGTAACATGTGATCATGATCTCTTACACTCATACATTCCTTCAATGCTCTAAATCTTCACACTCACTCTCCTTATGAATTCATGAAACCATGATTAACACACTCAGTCATAAACACACAGAGATACACAAAAAATTACACAACTATATTCATACGCCGAGTTTGATTACACTAAACAGCCACTATGGTCCTGGCCTAGATGTTACATTGTGCAGGCTCTACTCTATGCACACAAGCTTGCACTTTAAATAACAAAATACATTGTGGACCAGATCATTGAAAGGATATGATCAAATCCTTAACTAAAATGCCAATATCTCTTAATACAACAACAATATCACAATAAACACAAAAAAATCAAGCAAGTTGCATCCTCTTGGCCACGCCCACCTTCTGGAAGGTTTTGGAATTCGTTTGATTTGGGGTAGGGTTAATGATCCTGCATCAGTTGTCTAAGGAAGTTAGTTACTTATAATGATCCATCTTTTAAGTCCAATATTATGGTAAATTTTTGTGAAGAAAATAACATCATCTTGAAACATTCCACACCTTATTACCCTTAGGGAAATGGATTAGCAGAATCCACCAATAAGAATATTGTGAATAGTATTAACAAGACGTTATTTCAAAATAAAAGGGATTGGGATATCAAATTAAAGTATGATCTTTGGGAATATAGGGTAACTGTAAAGAAATCAATTGGAACATCACCTTTTCAACTTGTTTATGGAATTGATGCAATTTTTCCTGTACAATTAAGTTTTCCAGTAATCAAGTTTTTGCAAGATGAAGAAGAGGAACCTGATGAAATGAAAAGAAGGATATTTCAGATAGTCAAGCTGCATCAAGAAAGAGAAGCAATAGTGGAAAAAGATGAAATATACAGAAAAAGGTAAAAACAAAGTTTTCACAAAAAGGTTAAGAAATACACTTTCTTAGTTGGTGATGTAGTTCTTAGATGGGATGCACGAAATGATGAGAAAGGAAAGCATGGAAAATTTGATAATTTGTGGATGGGACCTTTTACAATAATTAATATTTTGGTAAATAACACTTTTGTTTTACAAAATCTAAATGGTGTTGAGGTTTCTGGTTCAATAAATGGGCAGTTCTTGAAACATTTCCATACATACTGAACTGAAGTATTCATATTCATTGTATATATCATTACATTTTTTGTATATAAGACTCCAGCCCAATAAAACAGTTTGATTTCATAAGTACGATTCTATCATTTTTTAGAAGGAACATGGTCAGGATGTTCTTAAAGCCTCACAAGGAGATCTTTATCCCCAATTGGAGCCAGATGCTATCTCTAGAATTGTATTTTAGTACTACCTTAGAAATTTTTCCTAGAAGATCATTTTTGCTTAGCTTTATCTTAGTTATTGTTTGAATAGTGCTTTACTTTAGCCTTATCCTAGTTCTTAGGATCTTTTAAAAACTTATTTTTATCATTGTTATTTTTATTAAAAAAAATAAGGCTCATTTTCCATTAATCTTTCAATTTTTTTATTAAAATATGCATGGCCTAATGTGTGAGTGGTTTGATTTTCGAGATGAATAAAATCAAGCTTTACCTATACATGATGAAGGTTCGGATATTTTTATGGTGATTATACTTCATTTATGATTTTGGTACACACCAGCAATGCATTGAATAATGGAGGATCTAATGGCGCTACCGGGTTGTTTCCACCTGTTAAGGACATATGACATGTATAGGACACACAGTTCAAAAATAGTCCTTATTAATAACGAAACTGACAGGATCTCAAAATGCATGTCAATAAATAAGTGCAATGTAATTATGCTCAGGATATATATGGAGATTTTCGATATTTGCAAAGAACATGGATTCAAACTCTCAGCTAAGCCTATAGACTATTAATCGTCCTTTTTCTGCATGGTTTAGGTTTGTTTGTTAGCAGGAATTGAAGCTAGAAGGGCCTCCAGATCACGATGGCAGTGGTTAAAAAACTTAGTGGAAAAATTGTAGATTGGAGCCTGATAACCTTAAGTGGATGGATGAATTTCCTAGATGTGGAGAAAGAATGAAGACCGCATGCTAGTTTTCATTATGTGAATGAATGAAAGGTTGCAATTTGTAGGTAACAAATTCTTTTATAAACAATTAAAGAGACTTTGTAGTGGATTTACAAACCCTAGTTTTTATAGTAGATGAAGCTACCATTGCAGACGCTATTGGTGTACCTGCTCAAGGAGAAACATGGTTTAAAAAGAATTTGTTTCCTAGTTTTGAAATTTTAGACTAGAGAAAAGGTATTCATATAAATAGGGTTAAGCCTAAATGGAGAGATATTTCAAAAGTGGTTCAATTCTATATTACTTGTGAGGGACGGTTTGCTACCATATTTAGATACTATTTGAGGTTTCTGTTGCATATTAATGGAGAATATAAACTAAAGTTACTTTCTTATTTGTTGAAGAGTGTAGAAAAAATTATTGTGTGGGTGAAAAATCATCTCGAGCACAATAGCCATTCAGGTTTCCATCACAGACTAATTAAAATACTGATAACTTGTGAATTGGGGAAAATTGGTAGATCTTGGCATCACTTCATCTTTTGGTTTGTTTTTGAAGAAGAAGCTCAAGATCATGGTGATGAATAGGTAAGTACACAGTAGAAGAGGAAAAAATAAAAGTGGTCGAAGGTAAAGATGAACAGGTGCAACAGGTATGTGATACTGTTTCCATGGCAGATATGAGTCTAGAACTCAAATTCAAAGAAAATTAGTTGTTGAGTATCAGAAAGAAATTTTTTTAGCTTCGGATACTCCTAGAAATATCAAATAAAATACAATGGTTCAGAAAATTTCATTACAAGAAGAAGCCCCTTCTCCAAATAACAGCTGGAGGCCAAAGGCTAGATCTAAAAACAAATTGAGAACGAATATGAAAGCAATCCACAAACCTAATTTATAAAAGAATACTGTCACTATTATGGAAGACTCATCAAGTGAAGAAAATGTACAAGATGCAGAGGAAGCGTATCAAGAAGAAGAACAAACCCTAGAATAAATCCAACAGGAACTAAGGCATACACCAGATCTATTTAAAAAAGTCTTCAAAGGTAAGGAGAAGATATTTGAATCCGAGGTTGGTTCAGGTTTGAAACCACGAGAGGCTGAGGAAACTCCTGTACATTATGAAATTATGGAATCAATGTCAAAGATAGAAGTATTAAAAAATTATTTGCAATCTTTTAAAGAGAAAAATAGGTACCTTAATGATTCCAATGAGAAGCTGATGATTGCTAATAGAAGATTGCGATAGGACTTGGAAGAGATAGACACAAGCTACCAAGAACTTATCACAGTGTCCAAAGAATCCTTGAGGAGAGAAAGGGTTACTAAGTAGTAGTATGAGGAAATTGTAAATCAAAACAAAAATCTTCAGGATCAAATTCAAGCTATGGAGGCAGAGTCGTCTCGATTACAGAAAATATACCAGGCATTGGATGGATTAACTATCTGAGCCAAAGTAGCCAGGAAACTGTAGCTGTTCATGAACTAGTCTAGCTCAAGAGCCATGTCATGCTTTCTAGATAAGCTTGATAAACAATTAGGATGGAACAACTGTCAGTTAGATAAGAGTTTTATTTGTTTATACAGTTTTTAGTATTAGATATCGAGCTTATTTTTTAAATTTATTCGATCTAGTTTGAATGTAATTAGATTTTCTATTTTTGGGTTTTTCAGATCCATGAAGTATAGATCTTAAACAGTTTCAGTTTTGAAACTTCTTGTATATACGATGTATAGTGAACAATGTAAAAGGAACTAGGAGTGTGGAGATCAGCCTGACGCTATATTCCACATGCATGCATTACATTTCCTATGTTTATAAAGAATACTTTGAAGTGATTGTATGCGAATTGAGCTAGTTTTGTTTTAATTTATGGAATGATAAATGTTATATTTTATTCATAATTCTTTCCCTTGGATAGTTGTTTCCTATACTTGGATTCTTATGAATGATTTGAACATAACTTGTCATTTCCTTATATAATTTCATTCTTGTAATCTTTTTAGCCTTGATATTATGTTTATACATCCACTTTTAATAATTGGTAATGTTAGCGTGATCTCTATTTCTTTACATTTTTATAAAACCACAAACCTAGTTATCCATTAAGTTAAGATTCTATAGACTTTGGACCTTAGTAGTCTAGGTACAAACTCTAATGATAACATACTTCTTTATTATATGTCGGCTATAATATTATGTTTCTACTTTTCATATCGACTCTAATATTTTTTTACTTCTATTTTTTAACTTCATTTTATGTCGGCAATAATATTATGTTTCTATTTTTAACTTCTTTATTTTATGTCCGCTATAATATTTGGGAAATATGGACAAATCCCTCCCACCCAGACTGTAGAAATGTGCCTATCAATGCAAAAATACCATAAAAGTAATTTTCATGCATTCTGGAAACTACCCATATTGATATTTTTTGTCAAATCAAGGCTACATGCATTTTTTCGTTCAATTATTAAAAAATATGAAACACTATTTAAGAATATGATTGTGCACCTTTTTTCTCATATGGATAAGTTTTATAATGACTATAACCATTCCATTTTATGATCTCATAGATCAAACTTACAGCCTTTCAAAATTGTCATTTTTTCCCAAGTCTACACTTTTTCTTGAGGTGCATTTAGTTTGAGAAGCCAACTTTATCCATTTGTAGAAACAAATGTAGGGAAAACTAGGAAAACATTTTTATTGGGCGCTAATAACACTCACGACAAGGATTACTTAGCAGATTTCAAATCTTTGATATGTTGCTTCAATTGATTTCTATATTTTTTTGGAATTGACTACTTTCAACATTTGCATTTTCTCTAGACATAGTTTATTTTCTAAAATCTATTATCTTCCAAATTGAGTATTTATGGAAAAATTTTATCTATCCAAGGATGTTCAACTTTTTTATTAGGTAAAATGTCAAATTCATAAAAAATATTGGTTTCAACATTTGATGTCACTGTTACATCCTCCAACATTTCCAAAGTCTTACTTTTGTGTGCCCAAATAGTGGATGTTGGCTCTCGCTTACACCTAGGATTCACATATTTTGGGATTTGTCCAAAATCGATCATAGTTATTCGTATGCCTAGACCCTGATTACACCATAGAAATTTTATCCCCAACAATGCCACCATCAATTCAATGGGTACTGGTCTTTTAAAACCACTATTTCCCCATTTTTGAAAAACTAGAGAAGAATGGATCTACACCCATCCATTACCTCCTCCAAGTTTTTCAAAGTCGCACTTTCATGTGTCCAAACACTGGATTTTGGCCCTTGTTTACACCTAGGATTCACATATTTTGGGATTTGGCCAAAATACACTAGAATTATCTGTGTTCCTAGACCATGACTGCACCATAGAAAATTTATCCCCAGTAATGCCACCATCAAGTCACTGGGTACTGGTCTTTAAAACCCGCTATTTCCCCATTTTTGAAAAAATAGAGCAGAATGGGTCTATACCCCTCTCTTGAAATTTTTATTATTCTTTAATGGCATGGAGATGATGCAAGTCTCATTAAATTCCGAGCGAAAATGATCATGATATGACCAACACAATTTTTGGGCTCCATATTTTTTTAGCTTTTCTAATATATGTTGATGTGGAAACATGATGATGTAGCATTTGTACTGCTGATGTGGATTGGCATGTGGCTTCCTATGTGGTAGTGAGTGGTTTATGTTTCCATCCATTTACCCTTCCATGCCACTTGGGTCGCTATCCAACTCTACCAAACCACACCAAACAATTTTTCCTTTACCCCAAGAATGGTCAGGATCGCACCTTGGAACTTCCATCATGAAATATCAGTCATTCATTTCATTCAATATGTTTTTCATCTATCGGATGTCCAATCCCACATATTTTCTATATTCCTTCACACAAATTCTAAATTTAAATGTTGTCAATTTGCAACAATATTAATTGATTGATGGATAATTAGGGAGGGTCCCCACGAATGGTGTAGATCTCTCTATGCACCTTTCAAATTTTAATCTTGGCCATTTGAGACATGAAAACTTAATCGGTCATTCTATAATGGGACTCCCTACAAATGGTCATGATCATTTCTTATTTACTGCGTTGGTATATCTCAACCGTTTTGCGATATCGTGTATATTTTGTCGCCAAACACAAGTGCATGGATCTGGATCTTCCACCTGGATTCAAACAAAGTCATCTACCCCTACTTCGGTCCTATCACATGTGCACCCATTTTATATGGTTGGTTCATGTCATACTCCCTTTCCCGCATGAATCTCCACGTCATATACCTTCCCATGTGGCATAGTCCCCTGCCCCAAATTCTCCAAAAAAAATCGAATTTCCATAAATATGTAAAAATTCTAAATCTGTATTAGGTAGTCACACAAAATTTTCACATGCATTAGAGGAAATTTGGGGTCTAAAATGGGCCTCCTAAGGAAAGTAATAAAATAATAGTTAACATAATAAGATAAAATTTATGAAGTTTGGAAGAAGAGAGAAAAACAACTTTTTTCTTTGTATTTTTAACATATCTCCTCGTGGTTTACTCAAATTTCGAGCGGGGGAACTCGTTGGATGTGGAATTCAATTCCACATCCAATGAGTACCCACATTGCATATTTTTTATGGACCCCACCCCATGAAAAATGATAAATAGATTTAAAAAAAGTGTTACTTTCAAGGAGTACCCACACTGCTTACTTTTGATGGACCCCACCCCATGAAAAATGAGGAATACATTTTAAAAATGTGTTACTTTCAAAGTAACACATTTTTAAAATGTATTCCTCATTTTTCATGCGATGGGGTCCATCAAAAGTATGTAGTGTGGGTACTCTTTGGATATGGAATTCAAATTCTGCATCCAATGAGTTCTCTCGCATGAAATTTGAGTAAAAGCACAGGGAGATGTGTCAAAAATACGAAGAACAAAAATAGTTTTTTTATGACAAATAAGCCAAGTCAACCATTATGGTTGAATCTTTTCTTGAAATTATATTGGTTGGATATTTTTTTTACGAGGTCCATTTTGGTTAGATATTTTTCTTAAGAGGCCCATTATAAACCCCAAATTTCCTCTAATGGTGTTTTCCTTCATTCCAGAAATTTCTCTATCACATAACAGAGCAATAAATTTTCACTAATAACTCTACAATTTCAAATTTTTTTCTCAATTCTTTCAATCTAATCTTCCACTCCTAGTGGTGGTAGAAATATCTTAATCACAGCTCTATCAAAACACCATATTCTAACTGAAACCACGAATTTTCATAGAATCATTTAGTCAAACATTTCCTATGAAAAAATTGGTTTTTTCTTATAAGTGTGGATTCCAACCCATACAGCCTAGATGATGCAACCAAGAGCTCCGATACCACTTTGCAACATCCCCATCCATCATTCTATCCATAAGATGGGGTATTTACAGATTTCATTCTTATATATTTTTCCTCATTGGCCATAAAACAAATTCATAAATAAGAAATGTATGTGCAAATGCATAAATATAAAAAAAATAGAAATAAAGTCTATGCACACATACATCATGCATAAACAATCATAATTATGATGGGAAAAAAATAAAATAATTCCACATTCATATACGAAGAGAATACTTATAGTTTAACAAATAATATTCAAGAAACTAACCGTGTAAGAATGATTTTCCACCCAATTGTATGTATCAATTTTAGATACCACCCAAGTTGGGCTAAGGGGCCACCATGGAAAATGGAACACCTACAAGCTTCACTCTCATAGCCCAAAACCTATTTTCTCTTATGATTATCCAAATTTATCACCTTTGAACTATTACATGGACCTCACTTAGCCATCCTAGCCATGACGCCCTCTTTTACTGCCACACACAACACAAGGAAGAAATTTACCTTTATTGATCCACAATTCCCTTAGGAAATACAACCCTTACAATGATTTCCATTGTTTGTTTAAAGAGTCCAACTTGTTGTATTATATTGGAGAACCTCCTTAACATTAATTCTTGGCTTCTCAAGCATTCAAGAGAAACAAAACCCAATGGGTAAAGGTTCCAATCTGATGCAGATGGGAACCCCAAACAACCATTATCCCATCTGCTTTCCCCAGGATTTATCTTGCTCTACATTTAGCAAACTCTAAATTTGGCTTCTTGTCCAATTATTTCTTCTCCCACAAATCTATTGCACAGCTCTGATTCCGTAGGTTCAATTTCACAAACAAGTTTCGACAATTTTCTTTCCGCAAGACAATTCCTTCCACAAGACAAATTTCCGCAAATCTATCTTTCCGCAACCTCCTTTTCATAACCGAGTTTCCGCAATTCTATTTCCACATTTGTGGATTGCGGAAATTCCCAAATTCCAAATTTTACTTCCGCAATTATGTAGACGCAACACTCCTTTCCCCAATCGGATTGCGGATCCAACTTTTCCTGAAGTTGAACTTGTGGAATTTCCCTCCCGCAATTCCTTTTCTGCAACTCTTTACAACCGTTGATTTCATGCGGCTTCCCTCCTGACCGTTGATTTGAGATCGATGCATATCTCATCTTATCTTTGCAGAATTTGATCGTGACTGTTGATCTTCTTATAATATCATTCCCCAACATCTTATATTTCTCAAGGTGACTAGTTAATATTTTACTTACGCATCTACGAAATCAATTTTCTTCAATCAATAAAGCCATGCATAGGCTTGGATCTCCATCTTCCTCGATCCTTCAATGATCGACTTTGGCTCCTTGACCTGAAATAGGGTTAATACATGCACACATTCATTTATAAAATCCTCAAAGGATCATTCATCTAACTCCTTCGATGGATCAAAGCATCGACCCATCGATCGCTACTTCTCCCGGTTTTAGAAACCTTGAATTCATATACAGGATTTTCACACATGGATAGAGAATTTATCCAAACATTTAGTTCACAAATTTATACATTCAGACTGAATTCATTCACACATATAGAGACATGCCGAATAGGATTTTTCTTCATTTACATAAGGAAATTATACATTCAATTTGTCTCAGAACCTATGTTCTACTCTCCTAGGGCCTAATATATCTTTAATTGGCCTTCCATGAGTCCTACAGGCCCTACTGACCTCTATATATCCTCTGTATCTCTCTTTTTCCCTGTCTCTTCTCTCCCCTATACTATTCCTCGTAGGCTTACATATATACACAACAAGATTCATGAACCATTCCTGTTTAGATCCACATAATGTGCTAAAAATCCTCATTACAATAAACCTTAAATCTTATCCTACGACTCACTCCCCTAATTGAGGGATTTAGTACATGATTCATCAATTTACTCACCATCCACCTAGTGACTCACTCAAATGACTCACCATCATCTAGAATAAAATAAACATAGTTTATTTACAATCTGATGGTTTGAATACCATCAATTAGGTTTTTGAAGACCCCTTCTAGGCCTGATACAACATTTAACTTGGAATTTGAATGGAGAGCAGGATGCTCTTGCATTAGACTCCCCAGGAAGAAAGAAATATGACCTCCTGGTCATAAAATTCTATCTTGAGTATGCCTGGATCCCAAATTTTTTCTATAGCAGATCATCCATCTTATTATGTTGGTTTGTCTTTGTCATCTTTAGTTCTTTTGGTTTCCAAATTTTATGGTGCAATGCTCAACTAGCTTTGCTTCTTCCATGTCCTTTTGTAATCTGTCTTCTCCTATTGCTTTACTTCTTTGCTTTGCTGATGAAAATATTCATTCTTTCCTCATGCCTTCTTTGAGACATCTTCACCATCAACAACCTTAATTCTTCAATCTCAATGTACAGTCTATCCTTTGGCTAGTATACTTTCATCTTCTTTTCCTAAAACTACTATGTCCTCTTGACTCTCTGCTGCTATCCACTAAATTATAAAATAATTCAGTGCTTTTATCTCTTGTCTTCTCTTTTCCAATTCTATCATCAAACATTAAGCAATCATGTTTATCAATCCTTGGATTGATCAACCATTCTTCTAACATTTCTAACTCTTCATCATAATTTTTGAAGTTAGAAAAATTTCCTTTGTCTTCATTAACCAACTCTGCAACAGTAATTTCTTTGAGGTACTAATCATCCTCTTGAGACACTATAGTCCCTTCATGTGTCATGAAAAATTTCTTCCCTGGTCTGTCAGCAACATCGCTATTCAAAAATGCAAGTGTTCTCTTTGGTTTATCTCTATGATACCATGTCATCTCATTCTTCAATTCCAAAATAATCTTATGGCTTTGATCCATGTCAAGAGTACATGGATACTCCTTTGTTTCTTCATTTACCTTTGGGACAACCTCACAAGGTTCATCATATTGAAATTTACCTCTGTTTCTTCATTATTGAAATTTTTATCTTCCATTGACTTTCTTATTAGCATATTCTCTTGCTGATTTGAACTCTCCCAAGAGTTCACGAGGCTTTCAACTAGTCCCTCTTATGCACCATCTTCTTCTAAAATGACTTTATGTCTTTCTAAACAACAGTGAACATATTCTTTTGTCAATGGTCTAATTTTTATTTTTCCTTTTTTTTTTCTCAAAGCATCCATCCTATGCTTCACAACCTCCATAGACACATATTTTAAGTGTTCTTCAATATCTGCAGTCATACACCACTAATCAGTTTAAAAAAAATGAGACTCTGAATTCCTTGTTGATATTTCCTCTGGAATCCCCCTGTTGTTTTGGTCCTAACAGAACATAAATCTGTCACCATCACCTATTTCTCTAATGGTTTGATATACATGTTTCATACACTCTTCAACTCTCTCCTTCACCAGAATACAATTTTGATCCTGCCTTCTAGAAATGTCTTTGCACATTTCTTTTTCTTCCTTCATCTTCAGATCGTCTTCAACTAACTATGTTCCTACATCAAGAAACTCATCAATGAGTTTCTTTTTCTGCAATACTTCACACCTTTCTTCATTTGAGAGACTATCTTCATCATATTTGACTTCATCAAATGTTAATACAGTTTCAAAGGACTACCCATAATTTGCAACAAAACCTGCAATCACAAACAAATCATCAGTCTAAAAGAGATAATACCTTTTGGTCTCATTCGGCCTCACAAGCATCTCCTCCATAAGTTTATCTGTATTCTTTACAAAATTTATGAGACTCCCAATTGGTCTCTCTTTTTCTGCTTCGTCATCCTCTCCAAGCAAAGGACCCTGTTCAGGTTCACAATATGAAACCTCCATCTCAGATTCAACTTCTCTAAGTTCTTTCTTCAATTCAACACACATGCTTTTTTGTAGCTTCACCTATAGTGAATGCCATCTTATCTTCCTTTTCATGACCTAACCATACATCTGGTTTTCTTCTTTAGCATATTGCATATGCTTCTCAAAGCACAAAATGTCTTTTTCTAACTCTAGCAACTCCCTATTAGATTCTTCTTGAATTTATTTCCTCTTTATTTTGTTGTGTCATTCCTATGAACCCCTGCAATGACCTTCAATATTCATTGTTGCTATCTCCATCTCTTTTTTGAACTTCATCATGTCCACTTATGGACTGTAACTAAGCCTTCACCTTCAACAAGTCTCCATAGTTGTCTGTTATATCTCAACAAGCCATCTCTCCTTGATCTTGTCCTTTTGGTATATCTGGTCCTCTCACTAGAACCTTTTGAGCATCTGCTTTGCTCTTCTTGGCTTCTGTAGGTCCACTCTTTTTTTTTTGAGAACATGTACTAGTCCTCTTTTGTCCAAACTCTATTGGATTTATGGGTTCTGCCACTGCTTCCTCTTTCCTCTAAGAGTTCACAAACTCTTCTTCATTGAGAACATAAGTGTCCTGTGTACAACTCCACTTCCTTTAGTTTGTTGTAACATGTTAAATCCTTCCAAGGATTTATTCTGCACTCTCCTTTCTTGTCTCTAGATTATAGACACTATCTACAATTTCTCCTATTGCAGAGACTATACTCCTCCTCCCCAATATCTTCTATGATCCCTTACACAAGACTAAACATACACCCTCACAACTACCCGTCTTCAAATTCAATAAAAATTTGCAGAAATGCCTTACCTTTTCTTTATTCAATTGCTCAAGAGTAGTTTGACTCAATACTCTTCCCATGCATCATAAATCCATGCTTATACCTGTCAAATAATATCCTTCCAAAGGATTTCTTATGTATTCTCCTATGGCTAATCATAAAATTTAAACCACGCATCCTCTGTCTGCAATCAATTCTGAATACTCTCACTTGACTAACCCTCTCAATACAATTGTTAGTCTTTAAATTCAAAATGAATTCATGTTAGAAATTTATTTACCTCTTACGTAGAATCCTTGTCCTGCTTTGATACCAAACTGATGCAGACGGGAACCCCAAACAACCATTATCCCATCCGCTTTCCCCAGGACTTATCTTTCTCTACATTTAGAAAACTCTAAATTTGGATTCTTGTCCAATTATTTCTTCTCCCGCAACTCTATTGTGCAGCTCTGCATCCGCAGGTTCAATTCCGCAAACTTGATTTTCCGCAAGACAATCCCTTCCACAAGACAAATTTCCGCAAATATATCTTTCCACAACCTCCTTTTCGCAACAAAGTTTCCACAACTCTGTTTCCGCATTTATGGATTGCGGATCCAAATTTTCCTGAAGTTGAACTTCCACAATTTCCCTCCTGCAATTCCTTTTCCACAACTCTTTACAACCATTGATTTCATGCGGCTTCCTTCCTAACCATTGATTTGAGATCAGATGCGGATATCATCTTATCTTTGTAGAATTTTATCGTGACCATTGATCTTCTTCTAAGGTCATTCCCTTGCGTCCAATTTTTCTCAAGGAGACTATTTAAGATTTTACTTATGCATCTGTGGAATTGATTTTCTTCAATCAATCAAGCCACACACGAGATTGAATCTACATCTTCCTCGATCCTTCAATAATAGAATGCAGCTTCTTGACCTGCAATAGGGTTAATACACACACGCATTCATTTATAAAATCCTCAAAGGATAATTCATCTAACTCTTTCGATGGATCAGAGCATCGATCCATCGATCTCTGTTTCTACCACTTTCAGAAACCCTGAATTCATATACATGATTTTCACATATGGACAGAGAATTTATCCAAACATTTAGTTCATGAATTTATACATTTAGACTGAGTTCATTCACACATACAGAGATACGTTGAATAGGATTTTTCTTCATTTACACAAGGAAATTATACATTCAATTTGTCTCAGAACCTATGTTCTACTCTCTTAAGGCCTGATATATCTTTAATTGGTCTTCCATGACTCCTACAGGCCCTATTGACATCTATCTATCCTATGTATCTCTCTTTTTCCCGGTCTTTTCTCCCCCCCTATACTATGCCTCGTAGGCTTACATATATACACAACAATATTCATGAACCATTTTGATTTAGATCCACATAATCTGCTAACAAATCCTGATTACAATAAACTTTAAATCTTATCCTATGATTCGCTGCCCTAATCGAGGGATTTGGTACATGATTCATCAATTTACTCACCATCCACCTAGTGACTCACTCAACTAACTCACCATCATCTAGAATCAAATAGACATAGGTTATTTACAATATGATGGTTCGAATACCATCAATTCAGATTTTGAAAACCCCTTCCATGCCTGATCCAATATTTAACTTGGAATTTGAATGGAGAGAAGGATGCTACTACATCACTATCTTTCCCAGCCTCTATGGTCACCTACAACCATTCTATTCCCTTTAATGTCTACAAATTTTCATCACAACTCAAATTTCTGGTAATTTCATAGTTTGGTATGGTATGGAAATGGAGAGAACAACATGAATAAACTCTACTTAGTGTACAAATATGCATAAGAAAATGATTATTGGCATTAAAGGAAATGAGGGGATCGTGAAGAGACAACTAACATAACTTCTGACCAATAACAAAAATTACTCTTACAACTATTATAGAAGTATTTTATGTTGAGAACATACTTATATTGAGAGTGAGATGAATCAATATACAATAATATTTCACTTATTTAAATTTAATTACCACAATAAAAACAATTACACACATTATATATGAATTACAAAACATGGAACACAGGATTTACGTGGAAACCATTTCGGGAAAAAACCATAAAAACTTTTCTTTATAATTCTTTGTAGGGGTGAACCTACTATTACAAATATTTGTAGGAACCAATCTGCTAGAGACACCGATACTCACTTACAAAAATCATTGTAGGAACCAACCTAGTGTTCCATATCTTCATAGGCACTAACCTGTTGGAGATACCAATCCCCGTCGTTAAGCACCAATTTAGCAAGAGACACCCATCTCTTCGTTTAAGCAACACCAACCCTTTAATATTATTCTTGCTTCCTTGAATAAGACTTCTTTGAATAATCATTCATATTTCACTCGTTATTCTTTGCCTCACCTTCTTCACATATACATCTTTTTGGCAAGTTCCTCTTAGAATGATATTTCTTTTCCACTGACACTTTCCCTTCAAATCTTTTTGAATATATATATATATATATATATATATATATATNCATAAAAGGGTTATTTCTATTTGAAAATACACATCAACGTTTAAGTAAATAATTCATTTCTTTTTTTTACTAATAAGCCCAAGGTTTTGGAAACCCATCCATGGTTTTGAAAACCCACCCATGGTATTTTGTATGGTATTACGTATGAAATAATTCTAAGTAAATAATTAATTCATTTTCCTTTTTATTTACTAATTAACCCATGCTTTTGGAAAGCCACCCATGGTATTTTCTTTGAGACTAGTGATGACATCCATGACAATTTTGCTAAAAATCTCCCTCTTTGTCATTGATAGAAATCTTGCAACAAAAGACATAGTCCACTAGGAAGAAAAATAATTATTATTGCTGCAAAAATCCTCTTGTCTACAACTCTCCCCCTTGTTGCAATATTTCCCCCATCTACATCTCTCCCCCTTTGAAATCAATGGCAAAGGGATCCTCCACGTGAACTTGTGTTTCTCCTTAAGAACTTAGTGACTAGATGAGATGGATAGTACTCCCAATTATTTTTTGAGATATTCAAATGTCTCTTTAAGGAGGGGTTTTGTGAAAATATTTTAAATCTATTATTTGGTGGCATTATATTCCAACTTGACATTATTTTTTTCTACTTTTTCTCTTAAGAAGTGATACTTGATTGGAATATGCTTTGTTTTGGAGTGCATAACATGATTCTTTGCATTATAGTCCAACTTGACATTATGTTTCGCTACATTTTCTCTTAAGAAGTGATACTTGATTAGAATATGTTTTTTTAGTGCATAACAATACTATTTGAAATATTTATTACACTTGTGTGGTGACGAAATATTGATATTGGATGATCATATTCTACCTTAATATCTCGTAGTGTCTGCTTCATCCAAATAACTTGTTTGAAACATGATCATGCTACTATATACTTGGCCTCTGTTGGGGATAGATAAATTTAAGTCTATTTATTTCTCAAGCAAGACACTAGATTATTGCCCAAAAATAATGCTCCTCATCTTGTACTTTTTTTATCATCAACAATTCTTCCCAATTTGCAGCAATATATGTTGTTGGAGTCAGAGAAAATTTTAAGAACTCCACCTAAAATTATATGTATAATAAATGGGCGAGTCCTCACGATACATGAGAAAGTGTGAAGGATATTTTATCAATAATATAATACGTATATATATTTCTTTGGCAAATCTTTCACACAATCATATAATCTTATAAAATCTAGGTGAATTTTTCATAGATTTATAAAATCTTGTAAGATTGTGATGAATTTTTATGCAATTATAAAACCTTGTAAAAGTCTTGGTGAGAGGAAATATATGAGAGAGGTGTGATACAAAAAGAGAGTAAACAAACAAAATTTCTATCAGTATATTTTTTTATTCATTATCAAGGGTAGTTATACATTCTTGATTTGATTTTATCCATTAATCTACTTAATAGATCAATGGATCTCAGTATACATCATTGGGTAGTGTATCAATTTGGATAATTCCCTTATAATCTACAACCACCTTATTTTCAAATCAATTAATATAGATAAACCATATCTTCTTCTAGATAATGCATGTGTTTATTACATGTCTTGATAGCTCATATTTTTTAGTTACCTACTTAACAAGTCATGCACTCACTTACAACAACTAGGATTTATATTCTCTAAAAATGGATTTCTTGTCTATGGTAAATATCATAGACACAATTTATTGAAAAAAACCTAGTATCATACATTAATGATATATTTTTGAGTGTTTAATTCAACCCCTTTTCATTGTGTGAAATAGGAGTAAGCAAAGTTGATAGTAAATAATTTGTCATTCACATACATAATATATGTGTGTGTTTTTTTTCACATAATATTCCAAGTCTCCAAATAGTCTCGCCCATATATTTCCCTTTATCCTACCTTGACACTTTGGATTTAAGTGTAGATGTTTAGTCAGATACAACTATGTCAATATAATGCATGAAAATGTTGTCCTCTAGTTTGATATTAAGTTTTCAATGCTTTGAATGGTTATGAATATTTGTAGTTAGTGATATTATGTGAATACCTATTGGGATTTATCTTCATCTCCTTTTCATTATTTTTCCAATATCCAACCTTTTCATTGATTCCCATCTCCAAATTTCCTTTCTCGTTGAGGGGTTCCATTCTTTAACAATGTCAAATAAATGTTGGTGTTTCTATTCAACCTTCTTCTAGTTCTCACGTTTTCCTTCTTTTCGTAGGAAAACACCTTTCCCCCATCACATGATAAACAAAATTATGCTACCAACACTAATACCAAGACATATACAACAATTATGACCTCCAAGGGAGAGTAAATGTATGTTTATCCAAATGATAATGTCAATGTTTCTTCTTCAATGCAACATGACCCCCAAACCTCTCTATAAGCTCCTCCTCATCTCTCAACTTCTAATCATGATTATGTCGTCAATGTCACTTTAGTGGAAGACACTTTTCTTATACCATTATAGTTGTTTTAAAGTAAAATGATCCCATAACCCATGAGCCTCCTTCATGTGGTGCCTATTTTTCCAATTTTCAAGCTCTTGATGTCATATGTAAATATGTAAATATGTAAATATATGAATGCATTTGAAGTAGAAAAAGTGGGTATCGATTTGGATTTCCTTATTGGACATATATATAAATTTTGTAACTCTTTAAGGTGAGGTGTATTGATTTTATATTTTCATGTAAGATAATTATATATTATATTATAAAGTGGTAATATTATCCTCATATGAGATAGAGCTAATAGAATGTTTTTTTTTCAATTTTTGTTTCTGTTTTAGGAGAATATAAAAAAATGCCAAGAACAAATCTATCTTACTGATTTTGGCCAAAGCAACCATAACGCATCAATAAATTGAAGGATTTCATCTCTGATACAAAAGGTTTTGCTGTGTGTTTATACCCTCTCTATGATTTCACAATCATTAGTTATTTACTCGCGATCAATATGCCAAATTCAAGACTCATGTTGAATTTAATAGTTCCTTACTTCTATTTTATGCTACCTAGAAAGATATCATTCCCAGTGATGCCAAGAAAATTTTTCACAAAATCCTACATGTTATGGGGATTGCACACATGGATGCTATAGGGATTATGGTGGTCTCAAATGTCCTCAAGAGATTCGAAAACATTTCCAACAATCAGGATGACTGCCTCCAACTTTTGAAAGAAATGTCTTTTTTGGGCCAAATTCATTGAGCATATCAAAGAGCACACTCAATTAGAGCAAAGAATGTGGTATGAAGCCAAAGATGCAACACAATTATTATTTGAAGAGTGTGTAAGGTGATGTTCTCAGATGGGTTTTTTCCATTTTCCCAAGTGAATGGTCCACGCTCTAATCTTATTTGTTTATTAATGTGTATATAGTAGAGGCTTCGTAAGGAATGGAATCCATGTTTAATACCCATAAATAAGTATTTTAATGAAATTTTTTTTTACTAAAGTTTTTTTTTTCAATGACAATAAACAAGGGAGAGTTAATTAAGCATATACAAATGTTAGATGATATTTACCAACAACTTTATATCCAAATTGGTATAAATATATACGATGTCAATCAATGTAAGATGGCAAGTGTATATTGATTTTATCATCAACATACAAGTGAATATCACAACCATATTAATTAACAAGTGAAATTAGCAACAAAGTTGCTTATACCTGCCTTAAGAAATAGTTTAAGGCTAATAATTTAAAAATGTTTTAATTTAATAGTTTTACATGCCTAAGTTTAATAGGCTCTAATGACCTTATTTAGATACCACTCCCACTACTAGACTTATTACCTATGTGGACGGAAATTCCAACTAACTAACCAACCTTTCGATTAGTATTCTTCCTTAATCTCCGCCTCAGTTATCGGAGTTGACCGTCCTTTTTACCTTTCTATTGCAGCCTTCAACCAAAAGTCACAAAACATGTATCAAAATGTCCAAAATCAAGCCTCAAGCCAGCACACTTATTTATGTCCATATAAATGAATATGATGCTAGGTCAGGTTTAGATTCGAGGAGTCAGTAGACCAATAAGGGTTAAGTTTTTTTAAGTTGAATATTCTTAGATAAATATACATGGAAATATGTTATGTTGTTAGACTTCCCAAGATGTAAGATAAAGGGCTTCAAGGTTTGAAACGTTGCTGATGAAAGCAATATCCAACATTCAAGGATAACTTCAATGAATTCACAAAGCCTCTTTGCATCAAGGAGAGTAATATCATTGAATATCTTGACAACTTTGTTATATGATTCTACAATTTTCCACCTTTGATAAGTTGATCAGGTTTGCAAACTATGATTTCTATTATTAACAAGTAAAATTAGCAACAAAGTTGCTTATACTTGCCTTAAGAAATAGTTTAATCTAATAATTTAAAAGTGTTTTAATTTAATAGTTTTACATGCCTAAGTTTAATTTAATAATTTTAAAATGTTATAACTTAATAGTTATTTATAGCCCAAATTTAATCTTATATTTAGAAATG
>LPNX010614931.1:540248-672139 GCA_001517045.1 Pseudotsuga menziesii
TGGGAATGTCCCCGACATTGCATTTGCTATAGCTAGTGGTTTGTAATTGCCTATGCAAAAAATTAAAATTCAATAAAAATAGATTAAATTTTGTTATAGCCTACTTAAAACTCAATAAAAATAGAATAAATGTTGTTATAGCCTACTTAGGCATCCTTTTGAGGAAGGTAGAGATTTGACTACTTAGAAGACATTAGACTCAAGTTCTATTTCAATGGATACAAAGTGAGGATGAGATTTACCAGCTTTGCTAGAACGACTACTACATCTCAAATAGGTTGTGAAGGACATAAACACAAGCCTAAATACAGAGTGGGGATGAACCATTTTTTATTAGCTAGATGATAAATTTTTAATGCTTGTTGGATGGTTAAGTTAATTCCTTCAATATCATAGATGGAAACCAACTTCTCCTTCTAAAATGGTACCCACCTCTTTCTTGGAGTTGCACATTTTGGCTTGAAAAGTAACTTATGCTCTAAAGGAAGGGTAGAAAGGAAAAAGAAAGACAATGAAAGTGAGGACACAACTCCTATACATTCTTTCTAGGTAAAATTTTTGTTCATTATAGGAAGTGCCATATTCAAAATATGACATTTTCCATTCCATAGGTCCATTAAGAGTTTTGGATCACCTATAAGTTATAAATAAAATATATATGATATTAAATTGACCCAAATATAAATAAATAAAATAAACACACTTAATGTACATAAAGATTTAGATAATTTAAATAATATTTTAAGTTTAACATCAAAATAAATCTACAATTTTATTGATTTTTTAATTTCGCATAAAATCAAGCCAATAAATATATTTAAAAAAATCAATAATAAATCCTATTAAAATTTCCAACTAACTTATGGAAATGATATTTTTTATTTTTATTTTTATAATGTTACATATAACTCTCATTAACTTTATAAATGGATACCCAAAATCTCTTCACCCTTAACATTCACAATGCCTTTTAACACTCAGTTTCACTAACATTACAAACATTTAAATTGATTTTTCAAGAGATTGCTATCATTACATTCCCTATTTTAAGGTATAATTAATTTGAAAACTATTAATTAACTGTGTTTTTTCTCTTAGTAAGGGCATTAATTTTGCTACTTGTAGATATGGTTGTCCACTTCAGGGCAAAAAGAACAAAAACAAATGAATTGTTCAATGAATGGAAAGATATTCTAAAGCCATGCATATTGACCAATATTCAATTGTGTGAATTCGTTTCTTTTTCTAATTTCCCTCGGGCCTTGAGGCAAGCCGAAGCATGGCATGGTTGTAAATGCAACGTTTTGCTTCTTAAAGCCAAATGTCATATTCATAATTATTTGACACAAAAAGGAAATTTGGCTATTTTAGGAGAGGAGGGACAATTTGCTCTTCCTTTAATACGAATCAACCATTGTAACTTTAGAGGATCCTACATGTATCAGAAAGCTCTGAAACTAAATTTTAGGAAGTTTTAGTTTTGCTCTCTAGCCCTTTTAGGGATCTTGGACTCACCTTCTCATGGCCTGGAACCTCCTTCCTTCTCCTTTTCACTGTTATGGAAGCATTAGCACATCAGTTGCAGGTTGGTTTGAATCGCTTGATTGAGTTATTGGATCGTTTTTTTTAGATTGAGATGGTTAGGTACAATTCATTTAACTAAATATTATAGAACATGTTATAAAACAAAGTTATGTTTATAAATTTTAGGTTATTTTCATATTCCCCTAAATAATTTGTCCCATATTGGAGATCATCATCGGTGCCCTCTTCGGTGCCATAGAATGAAGGTTTTTTCTACATAATAATTTATTTATTATGTAACACAGATCAGGGATCTTCACAACAGGTGGAAGACCGCATGGACTACCGGCGATAGCAAGTGGATCAGGGATCTTCACAATAGGTGGTAGACCACATGGACGACCAACAATAGCAAGTTGATAAGGGATCTTCACAACATGTGGCAGACCGCATGGACGATCGACGATAGCAAATGGAGTATGCCATGGCCACTGCCTTTACCCGACACTGGTATATATTAATCGAGAGCCCTAGTTGGAGAGCTGATTTTTTGTTGCATTTTCAGTTGGAGAGAATGCTGAGCTTGGCGATCAATTTCCTTACAGGGTTGTAGTGTATATTCGGTAAGGTTTCTACCTCTAGTATGTCTGTTTTCTTCTTGATGCGTTAAATTCCTGAAATTTGTTCCAGCATTACGCCATTTTTGTCCAGGCTATGTAGTGTTTGTTTTTGTTGAATCCTGCATCAATATCAACTCATTTTAAAGTGTTCTTTCCCGATTTGGTCGTTCCTTTATATCTTTCTTCAAGATTTGGTGAAATTATCACCATCCTTTCACTCATTCTGTAGCATCTTGACCAATTATTTTACTGCTTTAACCCTTTTTTTTGCAAATGCAGACAATTGTTCCTTATATATAGCACGGACATGTTTCTTTACCTGCATGTATAAACGATGGGTTCCTTTTCTGTTTCCTATTTACTCTGCCATGCTTATACCTATAGCACTTGCAATGCATTGAATAAGCAATCGTCAACAGCATATGCAAAATTTTGTAAACGAAACAAGCCATGCATTTGCAATACATTGTCAATGTTGACCACTGAGTATGTATTTTCTAGTTCCCTTTTTCGTTTTTTCTCTAAGTGAACAATCTCATCATCAAAACCCTTCATTATATCTAGCACATGTAAAATAGTCTAACCAATAATGAAAGCTAAACACTATACAACTTTGCACAAAGCTGCATACCCGTAGGACTTGTCTGAATGCTTTGAATAAATGATACTTTTGCACCTATGGATCACAGTGTAATGTAAAAGTTATTCGTCTACTAAAATAAATGCAAACTAAGTTAAGTTTTTTCATAAAAAAATATTTACTATCAACTATAATTACACCGAAAAAAAAGATCCAAAACATCTCTATATAAAATAGCTAGCCTAGAGATGATATTTAACATATAATTCAAAAAACACAACCTGGTGAAGCAAATGCAAAGTAATTATATTACACCATCACATGCAATATTTATTTCATTCCAGCACAGCGAACAATGAAAGCATATGCAGCAACTATCCAGCTTAGAATTGGGACCTCGGAATTGGGTAAACTGTGCAAGGTATTGTTGTTTATATCTCAAAACTATCTCTGCTGCAATAGTCGAGCCGAACAGAATTGAATGCTTACTCTTGTCCTGACAAGCTGACAGAGCTTCAGAGGTTAGAACAGCTTGCAGAGTGACATCTAGGCCCAACAATTGATGCAGCGTAGATAATAGTTTGTTTACATTATTTTTTAGGTTCATTAATTCCTGCATTGTTTGAACCAATGTTAACAATTCCTTAAGCTTTTATGATATATTTGTTATAGTTTTGAAGTTGTAGCACTGTTGCATGCTTTGTTTCTAGCTCGTTCTCCATTCTCTGTATTTTTATTTACTTGTATATTCAGATTATTGTAAGAAAGTCCCAAGTCCCTTGTCTCTGTTGATTGCTCAGCCCTATGATGCCATCTACAGTTGCAATTTCTTTGAGCTCATACTGATAGATACGGCTGCCCACTTTGATAGACAGGGTAAACTGCGACTGAGAAAGCTTTAATTCTTTTTACTTGGATTATAATTGCTTTAATACTTCTGTCAATTCAAAATTTTCCTAATTTGCTAGGTTAATAGAAATTTGTCTTTTTGTTCAAGATCAAAATGGACTGTATATGATTCCATCTCCGAGATCTTTACAAATTGTATGATGGTTCGATAAATTTCACCTAGGGATTTGAACATTGAATAATCTTATGTAATTTCCATTGTTTAGCTCAGTCCCTCAGCATGAGGAATGTCTTTAGATTTTCAAAGCCATAATGATTTTTAATTGTATGGAACATTTTTAATACTGTATATACATATTAGTATAAAAACTAATTACTACATAGTGTAGAGTTTATAAATCCCAACATACGGATGATACGCCATCGCAATAAGATCACATCTCATAGAGAATGGCATATGGATAATAATTTTATGAAGAATTAATGTAGATATTAGAACAGGATACCAATCAAATCTGTGACGATTGACATATTATAATCTGCTATCACATTTCTTTGTTAAAAGGGAAATCCATGTGGATATTCTATGGTGATAAAAGGAAAATCCATGTGGATTTTGTCCATTGAGTAGAATCAGTAAAAGGCCAAATCAGAGTATATTCACCTAAATAGCTAATAGGTCAACTAATTATTGAAATGACTGTAGTTGAAATTGGTGATTATTCCGGGAAATCCCAACCATTAATTGCTTTACATATGCAACAGGATGGAGAGATAACGAGGACAAGTGTTAATCTGCTTGGAGCTTGTTCGGGATAGGATCAATAGAATATGTTATTATTGCGAGCTTTTGTGCAAATGTAATTCGACTTGAAAAGGATTAATTGACCCATACTAAATGTTGATGTCATCATTGCCATGTGTCAAGTGAAAACCAGATACCAAACTCCAAGAATGACATCATTTCTGATTGGCCAATTAGAAGTTTACAAAATAGCAAATACAAATATTTTTATTAAAATTTAAAATATTTTTTTACAAACTCTAAAGTTTAACTTTAGAAAAAAGATTTTAATTTTTTGGTGGCGGCAACTAATAGAAGGTCAAAGGTTCGGTTGACTAGCAACCGATTACTATATACCTGTGGCGGCAGGTATACTAATATGGTTGACATTTAATGACATTTCATTTTACCACATTTAGAGAAATAAAACTATTATAAAAATAAAAAATAAATATGAATACAATTAGGGAGTGAACTATTTTATTTATATAACTAAAAAAATAATTTACAATGTAAAATGGTATAAATATAAAACATAGATTATAAAAAAATAATGATTGAAAAAGAATATATATTTTATTAATATAAATATTATGTATATAAATTAAATAATATAAAATAAGATTATGTTAATATAATTAATATAATAATATAATAAGATTATATTAATACATATAATAGTATAAATATTAATCACCTGTTCAGAAAAATTGATCCACACCCTAATCTTAAAATTAGATTGTAATTATTTTAATAATATAATAAAATAATAAAAAGACTCTTAACATGGAAATTAAAATGTTTTTCTATAGAGTTTACACTAATTATCTTAATAAAAAAATTTGATCTTCTAAATACCATGGATATCCTGAAGTACTTAAATAGAAGTTATCACATGTAATACCATGGGTCACCGAAAACCATGGTCCCATAAACCCTTTATTGACAAAAAAGATTAACTTTAGTCATTTCTTTTAATAAAAGTTTGGGCGAACTACTCCTAAAAGATCTTGATTTCAAGGAATTGAAGAAAAAATGAAGGATCCATCAAATTATGGATGGTGAAAATATATTACCACTAATTTCCTTTATGTTTTTTTTATTAATGAAAGAGTTTACATATTAAAAAATATTTAATTTTAGGGCAAACTATTTTAAAATATTTTAAACCATTTCTATATAAAAGTTTGTCCCTTTAAAATTTAAAACTCTATTATTTCCATGGGAAAAGTTTCACCCCTAAAATTTTCCTTGGATTGAGTAAAATTTTTACCTCTTTAGTAGCACAATCTGAAGTCCAAGGTGCCCTTTAGATATCTGAATATTCTTTTCACTACTTGCACATGAGTTTCTTTTGGTGTATCTTGAAACTGTGCAACAAATCCTAATGTTTACATAATAACGAGCCTTGATATTTTCACATATAGTAGGTTACCAATCATTGAACTATATAGTGTTTGATTTTCTTCCATAGATTCCTCATATTTGTTCAATTTACAAATTGTGACCATTGGTGTGCTGACTAGTGCACAATATTCCATCATGAATTTCTTCAACGTTTCCTTGATATACTTTGTTTGTGAAATGAGTACGCCTTTGTCAGATTGAGAAATATGTAAACCAAGAAAGAATGATAGTTCACCAAGCATATACATCTCAAATTCCTTTTACATTTCATTTTCAAATTATTGGCGCGTTTTATTTTTACTACTTTCAGAAATGATGTCAGATGTAGAGATTGGTGTCCACAATTTCTATTTTGAATCCTTGTTGTTGTATATATTTATCATGTCTTGAATACCAGGCTTTGGGGGATTGCTTTATCCCATAAAGTTCTTTCTTTATTTTTCACACATGATCCTTATTTTATAGATAAGAAGAACCATTTTGGTTGTTCAATGTATACTTCCTCCTCTATATTTCTATTGAGAAAGGCTAATTTAATATCCATTTGATAGACTTTGAAGTTATTGAAACACACAAATACCAAAAAATTCTAATAGATTCTAGTCTTGCCACCAGAGCAAAATTTTCTTCAAAATCAACACCTTAAACTTGAGCATAGCCTTTACAAACCAATATTTCTTTATTTCTTATTACTTTCCCATCTTCATTCAACTTGTTCACCAAAACCCACTTGGTTTTGATAACATTATTATATTTTGGCATTGGAACAAGTTTCCATGTCTTATTCTTCTCAATTTGATTTAGCACTTCTTCCATAACATTAATCCAATGCTTATGTTTGCTATCTTATGTAAAGTTTTTAGGATATATTTTTTAGATAGAAAGGAGAAGTGTGCATGTTCTAGTGCACTTGTTAGTCTTCTTCTAGCTTGAAATCCCACATCTTTATCACCAAGAATTAAATTTTCTAAATGATTATTTTGCATAAATATATATGCTTCCTTTGTATCTTGAAGTTTTATCCCTTCTTCTTCTTCTTCTTATTCTTCTTTGCATCTCATCTCTTCTCAAAGTTCATTTGTTTGTGATTTCTCCTTTTGAGGCCTTGTTTCATCTACTTTTACATTTTCACTTTCTACATTTTTGTGGAATATTTTATTGTAACATCTATAAGCCTTGCTTCTAGATGAATAACAAAAAAATACACCTTCATCAGCTCTGGAGTCAATTTTTCCCAAATCCTCTTCATCTCTTTTTATATAGCACTTGTCCCCAGACACTTTGAAGTACCTAACTGTTGTTGGACCTTTCCATAATTCATAAGATGTTTTACTATTGTTGACTTTAATTTTTCCTTTATTTAGAATATTGACCATAATGCCAACTAATTCTCACCAAAATCTTTCTGATAGCATGGCTTCATGAAACATTGTTCTATCCATCACTTGTATAGCTCGATTATTCTTTTCTACCTCTCCATTATACTATGGAGTTCTTGTTAGTTTTTCATCACATTAAGCTAGCATTATGAACTAAGGATATTTTTACTGAGAGAATAACAAGCATAGCAATAAAACATAAGCACATCACAAGAGACAAGAGACACAAAGAGATTTTCCTCGGGGAAACCATAAAGGAGAAAACCCTGCAACTTCCTCTAAGATAAAATCAGCACCAAAACAGTAAGAGATCTCCCAACAGCAGTGGCCTTCTAGTCCCAGTATATTTCCTCCTCCACAAGTGCACCTCACTTAAGAGAGTAAGTGAAGTATTTCCACAATGTGTTAAATAGAGATACTCTCACTCTCTATTTATATTCATCCTTTCACTTGAATTGCCTTTTCACACGTAGGCTCAACCTAATAATTACTACTTGAGCCTACACCTTAATTAGTGTATAATAACTCAAGTGCCCTGAAACTGTGGGGACTTACCTAATGACTTTATATGACTTGATTACATTATTAATCCTCCCGATCGGAACATCGAGGTATGACCACATGACTCAAATACATAATAGAAACATCCCGGAATAAACATCGGGTTACAATACATAAGATACATAGAAGAATACATTCTGAAGTTTGATATACATCAACACTCCCTCTTAACTAGGAAGGTATTATTTCGACACAATTTTCAGCACTGGTCTTCTTCTCTGTATCAGCTAGATCATCTCGTCTTCAAGTCATCTTCGTCTTCAAGTCATCTTTGTCTTCAAGTCATATTCGAATCTGGATCATCTCTCGATCTGGATCATCATCACTGGATCTGGATCATCTCTCGATCTGGATCATCATCACTGGATCTGGATCATCACTCGATCTAGATCATCATCGCTGGATCTGGATCATTTCTCGATCTAGATCATCATCGAACATCATCACTGGATCTGGATCATCTCTCGATCTGGATCATCATCACTGGATCTGGATCATCTCTCGATCTGGATCAACATCACTGGATCTAGATCATCTCTCAATCTGGATCATCACTGCTGGATAATCATTACTGGATCTGGATCATCACTTGATCTGGATCAACACTAGTGCTATCTCATGATTCTTCTCATCATAGGAATTTCTACAGAGCAAGCCCTTTTTCATGCTGGTTGTAGGCCTACCCTCATGTAGGTCTTCGCCCAGCACTTACATCTGACCTGCTCGTCAGAAAGGCACGCCCAGCACTCACATCTGATCATGTAGTAAACTACAATCCCATCAGAAAGGCCCAGCACTCACATTCACCAGCATGATAGGACACACCTACTATCATCTGTGAAATGGCTCAGCACTTACAACCACCAGCATGATAGGACACACCTAGTATCATCTGTGGAAAGGCACAGCACTCACTTCCACCAGCATGGTAGGACACACCTACTACCATCTGTGGAAAGGCTCAGCACTTACAATCACCAGCATGGTAAGACACACCTACTACCATCTGTGAAAAGGCTCTACACTTACAATCACCAGCATGGTAGGACACACCTACTACCATCTGTGAAAAGGCTATGCACTTACAATCACCAGCATGGTAGGACACACCTACTACCATCTGTGAAAAGGCATTGCACTTACAGTCACCAGCATGATAGGACACACCTACTATCATCTGTGAAATGGCACAGCACTTACATTCACCAGCATGATAGGACACACCTACTATCATCTGTGACAAGGCTCAGCACTTACATCCATCTAGGCGGGAACACATCCTGCTCACAATAATGGAAGGGCATGCACTCATATCTGATCATGAGGGGAACAAATCCCAACAAATCATATTAGAATGGTCCCCAGTACTCCTCGATTGAGCTACCTGGTAACTGACCAGGCGCCTCCATCCTCCTAGAGAATGGTAGTTTCCCTTACATCCGACCTGCTCGTCGGAATGGCCAACACTCACATCTAACATGGAAGGAAATTAATCCTTTAGCCATGAACAGAATGGTTCAGCCCTTACATCTGATCAAGTGGGAACACATCCCTCTATCACATCAGAATGGCTACTCAGTTCTTACATAGAGTGTTCCTGGTAACTGACCAGGTCCCTCCATTCCTAGAATGGCAATTGCTCTTACATCTGTCCTGCTCGACAGAATGGCCAGCACTCATATCTAACATGAAAGGGAGCAACCCTATCATCATGACAGAATGGCTCAGCCCTTACATTTGACCTACTCGTTAGAATGGCTCTCTCAGCCTCGGACTGAGTGTTCCTAGTAACTGACCAGGTTCCTCCATTCCCATAATGGCAGTCAACACTCATATCTGACATGGAAGGAACCAAATCCTCTCACCATGACAGAATGGCTCAGTCCTTACATCTGACCATGGAAGGAACCAATCCTCTCACCATGTCAGAATGGCTATGGGTCTCATCACTTTCTCTTGGAGGGAACCTCGATCTGGAGAACACCAAGTCTCTCTCTGAATTACTCTAACTTCAGCCTAGCCAATGGCTTCATCAATACATCAGATATCTGTTCCTCCGTCGCAACATACAGGAGCTTCACTGCTCCTCTCTGCACCATATCCCTGATATAGTGATACTTGATCTCGATATGCTTCGACTTGTCATGGAACACTGGATTCTCAGACAACTTCACACAACTCTGGTTGTCACAATGTATACAAGTAGCATCCAACTGGAGATCAAACATATCAGACAGTAGCTTTTGTAGCCAAACTGCCTCACAACTAGATGAACAAGCTGCTACATACTCTGCTTCAGCTGTACTCAGTGCCACACGGGATTGCTTCCTACTAAACTAAGAGATCACACCTGATCCCATACTGAAGCAACATCCTGAAGTACTCTTCCTGTTGATGGCACTGCCTGCCCAATCTGAATCAACATAACCCTCCAGGTTAATCTTCTGATTCGCATCGTACTTGAGCCCATAATCAACTGTACCCTTCAAGTACCTCAGAATATGCTTTGCAGCTGTCAAGTGAACACTCATCGGATCTGTCAAGTACTGGCTCAAGGTGTTCACAGCAAAGCAAATGTCTGGTCTCGTGTTCATCAGGTACATCAATGACCCAATCATCTGACAATACATCGTAGCATCAACCAAATTTGATGAAGCATCACTCAATAGCTTCAGGTTTGATGCCATAGGTGTAGCCATAGCCTTGCAGTCCATCATCCCGAACCTCTTCAGGATCTCTACTGCATACTTCCCTTGTCCAAGGAAGATTCCATTTGTACTCTACCACACCTCCATACCTAGAACAGTAGTGCATCGACACATAATAGGAGCATCATTGGTCTTCCACCTTCAACCTTGGATCAAAGGTTGGAATCCGCTTTACTCTCAGTAAAGCCTACAATCATTAGTAATCTGCCCATCCTATCGTACCATGTCGAACCTCAGGATCTTCAGCAATCACTTCCTCTAAAGCGGAGCATCATACTCCCTCTGTCTTCCATACTCTATGCACTAAAATATTATGTACTGGAGTGACAAGTAGTATCCATCTAGGATCACTGTATACTAAGATCCTCTATCTTGAACTTCTTCAAAAGTTCATCTTGCACCCATCTGTGAGCTTGTCATCCTCTATCAACCTTGTAGCAAAGGTTAAGATATTCATCAAGCTCATCATGTATGTGTTATCCCATGGGTGTCTTCTGAACTCGTACAAGGCCTTCTTTCATTTGCACACATGATTATGCATGTCATGTGACTTCACTTCTATTAGCCATAAATGTTTCTTTGTAGACTATGCCTTCTCTTCATGAGAAGCCTCATGCTACGAATCTTGCTTTGTATCCCATGATGTTTCCATCTACTGCATGGTGGAACTATGAACTTCTCTTCAGGTCTCGATACTACGCCCAGACATCATTCTTCTTGAACTGATCTTCCCTTTCTTCTTGGTGGCTGGAAGGTTCTGCATCAATGATGTCACTGCACTCGTCATATTATTCTTCGTCTTTGAACTGTCGTCACTTGTTCTTTGGAACAAGTCTTCATTCTTCTTTGCTTGTAGGTGATTATGTATGCGATATTTCCTACAAGTCAAATGCAATTGTATGGTTAGAAACATTTCATAAGGAATATTTATACTCGCAAACACTTATGCATAAATATATGATCATGCAATTGCTTTAGCCAATACAACATTCATCCATATCTCATTGAAAATTTCTAGATGACTTCCATCTCTACCAGGACAACATTGAGATTGTGCACTAATCCAATATGTCAGCGAAGAGGTTTCATTCTAGATAAGTAGCAATGGAGAATTTGTATAGCCCCATGAGCTACTTACCCATCACGTGCATATTAGTAGTATTCTGTCATTAATGCAAACATCCTATCATGCATAATACAGTAACTGAATATAAACAAATGCATAACAAAATAATATAATGAAATGACAATTGAATACTTATCTTTATTTGTTTTGAGGGTAGACTCCTTCTTGATCCTTCAGCTTCATCATCTTCTTCATTCATAATAGCATCATTTCTTATCGAAAAGCTAAGGTGGATAAGAAGTTCTTCAAGATTTGAGTTCTTCATATTCCTCATTGCTTGAGGGATATTCTTTGGATGGAAAGATCTTGATCTTCAGTTGCTCCCACCTTCTCTTCTTGAGCTTCTTCTTCTTGTGAGTTCTTTTTCTAGAGTCCATTGAAATTAATCACTTCCTTCTAGCACACATTCCTTACATGAATGAATTCCATGATCCTGGGAGGCCATTCAAGGTGGCCATCACCACTTTTGCATTATTCACTTTTTCTTTTACCGCTTCAAGTTGTTCTTTGATTTGAGAGACTCTTATGACTGCATGGTCTCTGCAGTCTGGATATTCACATTCTTCAATTGGTTTCTTTAATTCATATTCTGATTTTGTTCTTCCCTTCAAATAGCTTGAAATTCTAGAAGACCTTCAACAGCTTTGCTTGCAAAAGGTAGTGCTCTGTAATGCCAAAGCTCATTTGGCTCTACTGTGTCATGGATCAAGGCTTGTTCTGGATATCCCTTCAATTTGTACAAGCCTCCTTCTTGTTCTTCAATCACTACCACATCATCGATAGTCTTTCCTTTCGGCCATATGATGACTTGACCATCTATGAATGCAGCCCGCATTCCTTTTGCATCAATGCTGAAATGGAGAGAAGGTTCTTCTTCAATCCTAGCACAAACAATACTTCTTTCATTGTTAGATACTTACCAGAGTCTGGCTTGTATGAAGATTCCCCACTACCTGTTATTGGATATTGGTAGTCATCTCCTAGTTTCACCTTGTGAGGTGATTCATGTTCTGACAGTCTTACAAAGGATTCCTTGAATCCCGTCATATGTTTGGAAGCCCCACTGTCTATAAGCCAATCATCACTTCCATGAGTAATGTTACCTATGAGAGCTGATATCATAAAATATTCATCCTTTCTTGAAGAATCTTCACTTTCATATCTGGATCTCTTTCTGGATGGTTCATCATCCTCTGCAGCATGAGCATGATGTCTTCTTTGGCCTTGACCAAGTTCTTCTTGTGAAAGGCTTCTAACCTCGTCTCCCTCTAAAAATGAGTGCTGAATGGCAGTCAACACTCATATCTGACATGGAAGGAACCAAATCCTCTCACCATGACAGAATGGCTCAGCCCTTACATCTGACCATGGAAGGAACCAATCCTCTCACCATGTCAGAATGGCTATGGGTCTCATCACTTTCTCTTGGAGGGAACCTCGATCTGGAGAACACCAAGTCTCTCTCTGAAGTACTCGAACTTCAGCCTAGCCAATGGCTTCATCAATACATCAGCTATTTGTTCCTCCGTCGCAACATACAGGAGCTTCACTGCTCCTCTCTGCACCATATCCTTGATATAGTGATACTTGATCTCGATATGCTTCGACTTGTCATGGAACACTGTATTCTCAGACAACTTAACACAACTCTGGTTGTCACAATGTATACAAGTAGCATCCAACTGGAGATCAAACATATCAGACAGTAGCTTCCGTAGCCATACTGCCTCACAACTAGCTGAACAAGCTGCGACATACTCTGCTTCAGTTGTACTCAGTGCCACACAGGATTGCTTCCTACCAAACAAAGAGATCACACCTGATCCCATACTGAAGCAACATCCTGAAGTACTCTTCCTGTTGATGGAACTTTCTACCCAATCTGAATCAACATAACCCTCTAGGTTAATCTTCTGATTCGCATTGTACTTGAGCCCATAATCAACTGTACCCTTCAGGTACCTGAGAATATGCTTTGCAGCTGTCAAGTGAACACTCCTCGGATCTGTCAAGTACTAGCTCAAGGTGTTCACAGCAAAGCAAATGTCTGGTCTTGTGTTCGTCAGGTACATCAATGACCCAATCATCTGACGATACATCGTAGCATCAACCAACTCTGATGAAGCATCACTCAATAGCTTCAGGTTCGATGCCATAGGTGTAGCCATAGCCTTGCAGTCCATCATCCCGAACCTCTTCAGGATCTTTACTGCATACTTCCCTTGTCCAAGGAAGATTCCATTTGTACTCTACCACACCTCCATACCTAGAACAGTAGTGCATCGACACATAACAAGAGCATCACTGGTCTTCCACCTTCAACCTTGGATCAAAGGTTGGAATCCTCTTTACTCTCAGTAAAGGCTAGAATCATTAGTAATCTACCCATCATGTCGTACCATGTCGAACCTTAGGATCTTCTGCAATCACTCCCTCTGAAGCGGAGCATCATACTCCCTCTGTCTTCCATACTCTATGCACTGAAATATTCTGTACTGGAGTGACAAGTAGTATCCATCTAGGATCACTGGATACTAAGATCCTCTATCTTGAACTTCTTCAAAAGTTCATCTTGCACCCATCTGTGAGCTTGTCATCCTCTATCAACCTTGTAGCAAAGGTTAAGATATTCAACAAGCTCATCATGTATGTGTTATCCCATGGGTGTCTTCTGAACTCGTACAAGGCCTTCTTTCATTTGCACACATGATTATGCATGTCATGTGACTTCACTTCTATTAGCCGTAAATGTTTCTTTGTAGACTATGCCTTCTCTTCATGAGAAGCCTCATGCTACGAATCTTGCTTTGTATCCCACGATGTTTCCATCTACTGCATGGTGGAACTATGAACTTCTCTTCAGGTCTCGATACTACGCCCAGACATCATTCTTCTTGAACTGATCTTCCCTTTCTTCTTGGTGGCTGGAAGGTTCTGCATCAATGATGTCACTGCACTCGTCATATCATTCTTAGTCTTTGAACTGTTGTTACTTGTTCTTCGGAACAAGTCTTCATTCTTATTTGCTTGTAGGCGATTATGTATGCGATATTTCCTACAAGTCAAATGCAATTGTATGGTTAGAAACATTTCATAAGGAATATTTATACTCGCAAACACTTATGCATAAATATATGATCATGCAATTGCTTTAGCCAATACAACATTCATCCATATCTCATTGAAACTTTCTAGATGCCTTCCATCTCTACCAGGACAACATTGAGATTGTGCACTAATCCAATATGTCAGCAAAGAGGTTTCATTCTAGATAAGTAGCAATGGAGAATTTGTATAGCCCCATGAGCTACTTACCCATCACGTGCATATTAGTAGTATTCTGTCATTAATGCAAACATCCTATCATGCATAATACAGTAACTGAATATAAAAAAATGCATAACAAAATAATATAATGAAATGACAATTGAATACTTATCTTTATTTGTTTCGAGGGTAGACTCCTTCTTGAGCCTTCAGCTTCATCGTCTTCTTCATTCATAATAGCATCGTTTCTTATCCAAAAGCTAAGGTGGATAAGAAATTCTTCAAGATGTGAGTTCTTCATATTCCTCATTGCTTGAGGGATATTCTTTGGATGGAAAGAGCTTGATCTTCAGTTTCTCCCACCTTCTCTTCTTGAGCTTCTTCTTCTTGTGAGTTCTCTTTCTAGAGTCCATTGAAATTAATCACTTCCTTCTAGCACACATTCCTTACATGAATGAATTCCATGATCCTGGGAGGCCATTCAAGGTGGCCATCACCACTTTTTCATTCTTCACTTTTTCTTTTACCGCTTCAAGTTGTTCTTTGATTTGAGAGACTCTTATGACTGCATGGTATCTGCATTCTGGATCTTCACATTCTTCAATCGGTTTCTTTAATTCATATTCTGATTTTGTTCTTCCCTTCAAATAGCTTGAAATTCTGGAAGACCTTCAACAGCTTTGCTTGCAAAAGGTAGTGCTCTGTAATGCCAAAGCTCATTTGGCTCTACTGTGTCATGGATCAAGGCTTGTTCTAGATATCCCTTCAATTTGTACAAGCCTCCTTCTTGTTCTTCAATCACTACCACATCATCGATAGTCTTTCCTTTTGGCCATATGATGACTTGACCATCTATGAATGCAGCCCGCATTCCTTTTGCATCAATGCTGAAATGGAGAGAAGGTTCTTCTTCAATCCTAGCACAAACAATACTTCTTTCATTGTTAGAGACTTACCAGAGTCTGGCTTGTATGAATATTCCCCACTACCTGTTATTGGATATTGGTAGTCATCTCCTAGTTTCCCCTTGTGAGGTGATTCATGTTCTGACAGTCTTACAAAGGATTCCTTGAATCCCGTCATATGTTTGGAAGCCCCACTGTCTATAAGCCAATCATCACTTCCATGAGTAATGTTACCTATGAGAGCTGATATCAGAACATATTTATCCTTGCTTGAAGAATCTTCACTTTCATATCTAGATCTCTTTCTGGATGGTTCATCATCCTCTGCAGCATGAGCATGATGTCTTCTTTGGCCTTGACCAAGTTCTTCTTGTGAAAGGCTTCTAACCTCGTCTCCCTCTAAAACTGGAACCTCTATACTCAGGTAGGTGTCCAATCCAGTTTCTTCAGAGAGATCAGATACTTCTAGGCTTGGAAGTTGTCAACTTCCCCAATCTTGTCACCAAGCTGATGTGATATATCATATTGAAATGAGAACCTCAAATGGAAATAGCAAAGGATTAGATCTTACCGATTTGAGGTGTCCGTCCTTGTCCTGGAGTTCGCTGATCTAGGGTTTGTCATAGAAACCATAATTTTAAAAACTTGGAATCTATCAAATATTATTGGATAAAAAGATATATCTCTTCAAATGGAGCTGTCCAATGTACTCCTTTTCTGAAAACAGTGGAGGGAAGCTCCTGGAACAGGAAGCCCTAATTTTCCAATTTCTTCTGCAGAAATGCCTGTTACTGTTTCTGTGATATGTCCTAAATTACTACTCCTCTGTGTCTGAAATTTCTCACTGAGGTAACCTCACATGTCCCTGATCCAACAATGCAAGTTTCATCAGAATTGGTTTCACCATTTGGTATTTATGATCATTTTCCCAAGGTGACCTGTTACAGGACTGTTTAGAACAGCAAAGTTGTACGACATGCCACGTGTCACTGGTTCATCGTCTGAGTCTGATATTTGAACCACCAAAATTAAAGTCCGTTACCTTTTTGGAACATCTTCAGGAATTCAATTTGGAAATTTTTAGCTCAAGATATTGCACTTCTCCCTAGATGTCCTGTTCAGGGATGAATTCTAGAAGAGGCTAGAACCCTAATGTGGAGAGGTCATATCTCTTGGAGTACAGCGAATATGAGTCTGAGTTTTGGACACAGGATTCATCAGGATTTTATATTCGTCCCCTGCAATTTTCAGCTTCTGAGACTTCGCCAATCTCATAATATAGTGACTGTACCAAAACTTAACAGTTTTAGTATTTAGGGTTTCTCCTAGCTCAGGGTCAAACTAGGGTTTGACTTTCCTGGAGTTTTACCCAACCAAATTTCTTGATCCAGGTCTCTAAACTTCAGTTTTGATGATTATAATAACCCTATGCTGGTCTCACTCAAAAATTCATCTTCTGTAGAAAGCCCTAATTTCCGCATCGAAGACTGAAAATGCTCGGAATCAAATTCCGCTTCGACAGAAAGATGCGCCCTAAGGAGGAGAGTTGTTCCACCTTACTTTTGCTGAAAATATGTGGAGGAAGATCCATAAACTAGGAATCCCTAGTTCCTGTAGCTACAGAATGTCTTCTTCTCAGGTTAGCTCTGATACCATGTTAGTTTTTCATCACATTAAGCTAGCATTATGAACTTAGGATCTTTTCACTGAGAGAATAACAAGCACAGCAATAAAACATAAGCACATCACAAGAGAAAAGAGACACAAAGAGATTTTCCTCGGGGAAACCATAAAGGAGAAGACCCCATAACTTCCTCTAAGATAAAATCAGCACCAAAACAGTAAGAGATCTCCCAACAACAGTGGCCTTCTAGTCCTAGTATATTTCCTCCTCCACAAGTGTGCCTCACTTAAGAGAGTAAGTGAAGTATTTCCACAATGTGTTAAATAGAGAGACTCTCACTCTCTATTTATATTCATCCATTCACTTGAATTTCCTTTTCACACGTAGGCTCAACCTAATAATTACTACTCGAGCCTACACCTTAATTAGTGTATAATAACTCAAGTGCCCCGAAACTGTGGGGACTTACCTAATGACTTGATATGACTTGATTACATTATTAATCCTCCCAATCGGAACATCGGGGTATGACCACATGACTCAAATACATAATAGAAACATCCCGGAATAAACATCGGGTTACTATATATAAGATACATAGAAGAATACATTCCGAAGTTACATATACATCAACAGTTCTTGTAGCTGAAAAATGTCTCTTTATTCCACAAAGATCACAAAATTCTTCAAATTCATTTGAGATAAATTCACCTCCTTGATCTGATCTCAAGAACTTGATTTTTAAATCTGTTCCATTTTCAACTAAAGATTTGAATGCTTCATATATTTATTTTAAAAATGCAACCCATTCCATTCTTGAGTAATTATCAATGAGCAACATTAAATAAGTTTTTCCTTGTAAACTATGTTCTTATTGACCCACAAAGGTCCATATGTACAAGTTCCAATGGATTTGATGTTGAGTATTCCTTTGATTTGAATACTGCTCTTGTCTACTTCCCATGTTGACATTGCTTGAAGAATAATGTTTGAAAGTTTTGTGATATTTGACATGTCTCTCACTGCTTGTTTAGTGTTTATTTTTACTAGATTATCAAAGTCTATATGGCTCATTCTTTTATTCCAGAACCATATTTCATCTATTTTTCCTGTATAAAAATTTTATATACATTATTTGAGGTTCAAATTGTTTTTGCCACTAATTTTTTTGAGCATGTCTTCCTTATTTCACAACATTGAGAATAAAATGTGAGTATGTCCTCGATTACAAATTTGAATAACATTGAGTAGATTATGTTTCAAAATTTCAACATACAAGACATTCTCTATTTTAGAATTTTCACTATCAAGACTAAGAGTACATTTTTCTATCTATGCTTGCGATAACATTATCTCCAAATGTTACATTGACCGGACTTCTCTCTCATCCTCAAACCCATTTTCTCTTATGTTTAGCCAAATTGCTCACTATTGAGAAATTATAGATACCTCACTTATCCATCCTATCCATAATAATCTCATCTACTTCTTCTGCACACAACAAAAGGAAGACATTTCCCCTCAGTAATGCACAGTTCCCTCAAGAAATCCAATCCTTATAGCGCTTGCTAGTGTTTTCATAAATAGTTCAATATGTAGTATGATGTTGGAGAACCTCATGTGACATTAATTCTTGGTTCCTCGAGCATTCAAGAGTAGAAAACCCCAATGGATAAATTTTCCTATCTTTCATGGCATCCATGCTCACCTACAACCATTTTCTTCCCTCTAATGTCTACAATTTCTCTTCATAATTTGATTTTTTGGTTATTTTACAGTTTGGTATGGTATGGAAATATAGAGAACAGCATAAAAAAACTCTACATATTGTAAAAATATACATGAGAAAATTATGATTGACTCCTAAGGAGATGAGGGGATGGTGAAAAGACAACTAACATAACTTCTGACCATCAGAAAAATGACTCTTACAACTGCCACAAAAGTATGTTCATCCCATGCTTCCATAGCTAAAATGAGGGTACTTTTCCCACCAGCCTCACACATGCATTCAATGAATGTGTTTAATATTCAAAATAAAGTAAATGGGAGCATTTAAGGCACATGTCAACAAAATTATGAGTTATAATTTTGACACTTGGAAATAGATAATTTAATCTCTCATTTTCCCATTTCCTCTTCCCCCCCTAGTGGAATCATAAACCCTCTAGTTCTCTTTACGCAACCATATTTGTCCATTTTATTATTTCCCAACATAATATTTACATAATTTTTGAGTTAGCATGACAATTCAACCACATGGTCCATATAGAAATATTTATGTTATACATACCTAGACATTCACTAGTTAGCCTTGAGCTCCACACTAGGAATCCATACTAGCATATAGAGTAAAAATCTCCAAGGGACAAAACTTTGAGTAATATATATATGCTCACCACTAAGTTCTATAGGAATCTCATTCATCCATCCCATCCATTGAAATCTCTTCCACTTACCCACAAAAAATATAGAAGGCCCACTCTTTCTCTTGTCGGAAATCCCTTAGCGTACCCAACCCTTATAATTCTCTTCAGTGTATGCGTAAAGATTCCAACTTGTTTTATGTTCTTAGAGAATATTATGTAATAATCAATTCATGGATTCTCAAGCATACAAGAATAGAAAATAAATTTTGGGTAAAGTTTCATATCTTTCCCTGTCTCTATGCTCATCTACAACCATCATTTTCACTCTATTGTATGAAATTCCCCCTTCACAATGTTAATTTTTTGTTAATTTCATAGTTTGGTAATTCACAATGGAGAGAGAAACGTGAATTCTCTATGTAGTATATGAAGTTTTCCCAGAAAATGGGTGACAGTGTCCAAAGAAGACGAGAGGATTGGTGAAAATAAAATTGGAATTACTTATTACAATAGAAGGAAGGACTCTTACAGTTGTCATTATAATACTTTTCCTACCAACCTTATACTTGCATTCAATTATTGGATTTGATAATTCAAGAGGAAGTAATTGGCTCATTTAAGGAACATGGAAGGAAATGGATGATTTCTAAGTCTAACACTTGTCAAAAGATAATTAAGTATCCCATAGGTCTCCTTTCCTCTTTCCCATTAGTAGAATCATAAATACTCTACTTCTATTTACATATTCAGCTTGGACCATTTTATTATTTTCCAACGTAATATCTACATACATTTTGGGTCGTCATGACAAGACAATCACATGGACCATATAGAATTATTTACATTATACATGCCTAGTCATTTACTAGTTGGCGTTTGTCATTGAGAATTTCACTATAAATCCATACTAACATATTTACATATTTACATAATATAAATTAATACATTCCAAGGGTCAAAATTGCGGTTATTATAGTCCCCCACCCATTTTAATAACAACATCCTTGGTGTTTCCTCAAAATTGGAAAAAAATGGATATGCCTCTCTCATGGAATCCTCCATCTCCCATGTAGCCTCATTGGGACCAAAGTGTTTCCACTTCACATTTACCTATCAAACGGCTAATTTTCTAAGCAATGTTAGTCTCTTGTTGAGGATGCATAGTGCCTTTATTTTGAACTATCCCTTAGGTTACACCTATATCGATCCCGATCAATAAAATGGTTATGATCATGTACATATTTCGTAAGAAAAGAAACATAAACATTATGAGATTTAGAGTTAGTAGGAAATGTAATTCTATATGAAAATGGTGCAATATTATCAAGGACTTCAAAAGGACCACATTATTTGGGTGCCAACTTGGCACAACTTCCAAGATTCAAATAATTCTTCATTGGCATTACTCACATGTAAACTTGATCCCCAACATTAAACTACCTATGCACTTTATTCTTATTTGCATAGATTTTGTGTCTACCTTGGGTTTCTTTAAATTTTTTCCTAATATTTGAAACTTCTTGTTCCATTTCCTTCAAAACAATTTTCCCAAGAACAATTATGTTCTCTATATTATCCCAACTCAATGGCATCCTACACCTTCTTCCATGCAAAGATTCAAACATGCTCATAATTCTTGATGATGATTGATGTCCATTGTCATATGAAAACTGTACCAAGTGTAGATAATGTTTTGACTTGGATGGATTTTACATCACATACATGTGAAGTATGTCTTTAATTACCTAATTTACTCTTTCTTTGTTCCCATATGTCTATGGATGGTAGATAGTACTGAAATTCAGATGGGTACCTGAATCTACAAAAAAACCTTTCGAAAAATTAGATGCAAACTTTGTATCTTGGTTGGACGCAATTACCTAGGGTAACATGTGCAATTTGAATATTTATTTCATGAATATTATAGCTATCTCATTATCCTTATGAGTAGATTTAACTGTAATAAAATGTGCTTCCTTAGATAATTTATCCACCACAACCGTGATGGAATCATGCTTTCTTGAAGTAGTTGGTAATTCATGATAAAATACATAGTGACTGCTTCCCATTTCCATTCCAAAATTGACAAAGGTTGTGATAATTTTTTTTGGTTTTTTAATGTACCTAAGGTAGAGAGTAGCCACACTACCAAGGAAACAAGCAAGAAAGACTAGATTTTCCCCAGTTGATTTCAAGCACTTAGGGATTTTTCCAAATTCCCTACCAAAAAAACACATGGCTGTAATAAAATTAGCATGATATGAAAAAATATACTATATGTATGAAATACATAAATCATAAAGTTTTATATTCCATACATTCAATAGTGGCATATTCTATGGGTGCTTCACACCTAGCTAGACTCCTTTGGCTAAATCAAAGGCTTCAAGACAATGGCCCCAAGACTTATGTGGAAACCCAACAGATTATGGTGATACAATGGATGTATATATACTTGGTTACATAAGCTATATGCAGTATGGGACACTAAACTTAACTATAGGACTTGGTTTTTCAAGATTGGGTCTTTAGGAAAAAAGTTTGGTTTTCGAGACTGCTCAACTAGTTGTTTTTCAAGCAACCTTTTGGAGAACCTGAGGGTCACTATTTTATCATATAATGGTTGTTTCAGGTCCAATTTTATATTATATTTCCATTTTTACCTTCATATCATAAAATTTATGAGAACAAGTCAGTTTATGGCAGACAAAACAAAAACTAGTCAAAATCGCTAGTGCATTGAGCCTAGGTGAAATAATACATAAAAGAAAGAGATAGAATTGCAGAACATAAGTCAAGTTTGATTTTTATTATATTTAATAGAACCTACATACATAATTTATATGCATTCACAATATCAAAACTCCATAAAGGCTCCATCCCCCATCCAACACACCAAACTACTCAAAACCAATGTCATAAACCACATTGATACACTCGAAGGTTGATACTACTGAAACCAACAATATGAAAGAAAATAAAAAATGGAGAAATATAATAAAAATTCCTGGAAATTAAAGGACTTGAAAGTAAAATGAAAAAACCTACAAGAAACTTAGTGAAAAGGCCTGAGTTTCCTTCTCCTCGATCCTAGTTGCAATGCTAGTAAACGCTCCAACTAGTTCTGGTTATAGAGGGGCACATATCCATACTATTTGCAAGGGGAACATAAAACAAGCATAGATAATAAATACAACTCCAATAAAATAATAAAAAATGACAAAATATGTGAATAGGAGTGATCATCATCCTTTTATTAACCTCCACTAGCTTTTTCTCCTTCCATTTGGAGCTTGCCTTCTTGGAAATTCAAACTATAGGTGGCTTGGATGCTTCTTTGTTAATTTGAACGAGCATAGGACCCAATTTCCTCCATGAATTCACCCTCAATGGATAAAATTATCCTCTATAGATTTCCTGAAGCCTTTTTCTTTCTCTCCTTCTTTTATTAATATTGATTGATCCTTATCTTCCAAAATTAGGAAACTTTTGTCTTCTTTGCTTTTATGTTTCTTTTCCTGCTTTTCCTTCTTTTGGATGCATTCTTTCTATATTTTTTTGAGGAGGAAAACTCACATGATTTATCCTTATCCTTCGTTCCCTCTTGAGACACCTAGGCCATTGACAACTCATAAAAATTTATTAAAAATATTAATTATAACAAAATTGTGATCCATCACCTTTCCATGATTTATTTAATAACATAAGTGACTATAGCCAAATTTAACCCCCTTATTAAATTGATTTGATTTTTCCACTATAACACATGGGGAATTGAATGGGTTAGTAGTTTGACAATGGTGCCACCATAATGGGGACATTACAGTCCTCCCCTCCCAAAATTTGCTTGTCCTCAAGCAAGTGAAAATTAGGGATGATGAAGCACTTGTACAGTTTCCAAAAAATTCTGCAAGCATGCTTCAAAAACTATTTGAATCTCATATCCACTAGAGAAGATCCTTTTTACAAACTTGTATTATTCATCCTCTCCATCAAGTCATGAATGAACCTACTTTTGAAACACTCCATGGCAATTTGATCTGCAATATATATATTGAATTTGACTGTGCTACACTCTTTCACATGCTTCAATCCACCAAATAAATCACATTCAACCCATTTTTTCCTCCATACATTGAGCTCCTCATGTTTCAAGGCTAGCCTTGAACCATTGTGGTCAATTTCAATCTCAATCTTTCTTTCCCTTAAGCACTTTATGCATTTATCCAATGCGTGCATAATGACTAACACCTCCATATTTGTAATTGAATAATGTCTATGATGTGGCTGCAACCTCATGGGGTATCTATTCATCCTTAAAACCATTCATAATATTCTTATGGAAGCATCACCTTTATGCACAAATGATGGAGTTAAACCTTGTGGAGAAAACATGGAATAATCATGCATCATTTTCCTCATCCATTTGAAAACTCTATTGGAGTTCTCATCCCAACAGGAGACTCCTTTCCTTACTTGGTTAGACACATGTGTTTTGAACTATAAGGAATCTCTACATGGTGAACCATTCTCCCACTGATTTACATCTATGGAATTGATCCAAACAAGGGTGGACCAAATCCTCTTCATGTCGGCACTAAATTTACGAAGCTCAAGTACCATAAAATCAATATATGATCCTTTAATCCTTCCAAATTCATGTCTAGACAAATGGATATGCTGCCTTTCCCAAGTATTTGACATGGCTCCCAAACCAAAATAATGCTTTCCAAAAATCCCACAATGAGCTAGAATGTCATCAAAAGGAACAAATACAAGCTTACCAAATTTCTTGTCGTATCCTCTGCTCATGTAAGGTGGTGAAGCCTTAGGTGTACTATCCCAACTAATTATCATGCATGTGTATCCCAAATAGTCACATTGGACACAAGAATATGTCTTTTTCAGAAATTCTTCATTCATACTAATATTACGATTAGGTTTTAGGTGGATATCAATTTTGGGAAGGTACTTGATCCTTTGTAATTTAATCCTCTCAAGAGGTGTCTCTGTCCCCCATACTGTTGTTAGTCCTAGGTCTGTCAACCTATTTTCTTCACTTTTTCTTCTTAGTCTAATATTTTTTGAATTTATTGTCACCTAGTTAATTTTCCTAGTGTTAGATTATTTCATGTTTTAAATTGCTTTCATTTCAAGTTTCAATGTTAGTGTCAACCTCGATCTTAGTATTTTATAATTTATTTTGCATATAAGTATGTCTTAAGTAATTACATAGGCTTAAAATCATCTCAAGGAGTGAATTTTAAATGATTGAAAATACATTTTATTCTTTGGTACATTTAGGTAGTGCGAGACATCATTTATGTTCACATACGCCCCATTGGAATGAAGAATAATGAACAAAGTTAATTACGGCTCATTCCAAGTAATGATTGCAAGTGAAAACTTTGTGAAATTGTTTTAAAATTTGAATGAATGGTTTTTTATGATTTATTAATGACTTGGTATAGGTTCAATATTGATGCCATTCCAAATTATTATAACTTTGTTATGTGATAACCCCAGATTGGTTGTAATATCATGGTTTTTATTGAAATATCGTGCACTATATCTCATATGTATGTACTCTACTTCAGCTTAGATTCATTGACAGAAGATTAAATTTTCTAACTGAACATGGCTTCAATACATTCATTACCCATACTTTGTAATGAATACTAGAAAAATGAAAAGGGACAATGAGCCAAGCAGGAAGCTACTTGGAATCAAACCTATAAATATGAACTAGGAAAAGGAATTTCCACATTGCATCGAGAAATTGAAAGGAGCATGTTGGATTTCCATGTACGAGAGGACCCTAGACAATAATATCCAAGTGATAGAGATTTTTACTCTAAATTTCAAAGGATTAGTGGTTGAATTCAATGGGTTCGAGTTCCAGGTGACTGAAGAATTGATTGCAACCATAAATGATGTAGTTCCAGAAAGGAAAAGATGGTTTAAGAAGTGTTGGAATATTGAATAATACTGAATATTGAGAGGGGGTGAATTAGTATTGATAAATTTTAACAATTAAAAGCACTTTTAACTTATTCATTAACACACATGATTAACAATATACGCATAGAAAAAATTTATCATGGAAGCCCAATTGGGAAAACCACCAATACTTCCTATTGCTTCAAAATTATATTTATAAATAGTTTCTTCCTTCTTCTAAAAACAAGGATGCTACAACACCCTATTTACCAGCAACTACTGTAAGGAGGATACAACCCCCTATTTTTATCAGCTGATACTGAGAGGATGCTACGACACCATATTTACCAGCTACAAATGGAAGGAGGCTACACCCCCCTTGTAGACATGTAGCATGCCCTAGCACCACCCTTCCACCCTAATATGTTTTTATCAAACTTCCAGATCTTCTTATGTCTTAAATCATGTCATTGGTTTCTCATTACTTACTTGGTATCTGACTTCTGTTGTTTCTATATAGATATGGACTACAGAGACATCTTTTCTAAACTCGAAATATTTCTTACAAATACATCATTCATATTTCTTTAAAAATGGATATCTTTATTCTAGATTTTCACAGTTGTGCCCTTTCAATATGGAGTCGTGCATGTTCATCAGACACATCACTTGATAAAGCATGCCTCTTCATCAAATGTGTTTCCTTACTCGTCTGTTTAATTTTTTAACTTTGTTTAAATTTATCAGTCACGACCTTCCACAATTCAATTTTCACAAAGATTTGTTTGCAAAGTGCTGTACGTAATGCTTCTTTTTGCAACTTACAATTAACCTTCTCCAATGATCTTTATGCAATCTCCCTTTTTGCAATCCGCGAGAACTCCTTCCTTCCGTAATTGTGGGTTGTGTATTACGGATCTGCTTTTCGAATTTTCTAGAAACTAAAACTGCAATTACAGATTGCGGACAGCAGGTCTGCTTTTCATGAATTCTCAAATAGGAATTCCACAAATCTCTTCTGCAACAGTCTTCCCACAGTTTTAACAAGCTTTCACCTTGGCATTGTGGTAACTATTCTAGACCATTGATATTTCTCTCTCTTATGATCTTGGTTGTCCAAATCTTCACTCCATAGAAACTTAGTGTTATAATGATTCCAACTTTGCTTGACATTAATGACAATTTAATCAAAATTCTTTTGTCTTTTGTTATTCCTTTGTCATTACTGAACTCCTTTGACATAAATGACAACCATATTCAACATTATCCCCCTTTGGCATTGATGGCAACAATTTCTTAATTTTCAATTTTCTCCCCCTTCGACATTAATTCCTAAGGCTTTCTTCTGATAGCTCCCCCTGTCAACATATCTCCCCCTGACATGTTGTTTTTCTCCTTTTTGTTCACCGTAAGGTTATTACTCCCAACTTATGTCTAAGATGCTCAAATTCTTCTTTGGGTAGTGGCTTAGTGAATATATCATCAATCTATTCTTTAGTATTAATATATTCCAATTTGACCACTTTTTGAGACACTTGATATCTTATAAAGTGACATGTTATTAGTATGTGCTTTGTTTTGGAATGCATGATAGGATTTTTTGATATGTTTTTGGCACTTGTATTGTCACAATTTATTACTATCAGATTCTAATACTTCACAAGTAAGTATTCCAATGTCTGCTCCATCCAAATCACTTGAGTACAAGATGATGCAACAATAATATATTCAGCCTCTGCTGTAGATAGTGCTATGGAGGATTATTTCTTGCTTAACCATTATACCAAACAATTTCCCAAAAAGGTTGTTGCTCCAATGGTACTCTTTCGTTCATCAGTATTTTCTTCCCAATCTGCATCAGTGAATGCTTTTAAGGTGAAGTCTTGACATTTTGGGTACCATAAACCATAATCCACAATGCCTTTGAAATATCTAAGAATTTTTTTTACTACAGCCACATATGTTTCTTTGGGATGTGATTGAAATGTAGAAACCAATCCTAAATCTTGCATCACATCTCGTCTTGCAGTTGTCACATATAGCAGGCTTCCTATCATAGATCTATACATGGCATGATCTACTACCAAGGACTCATAATTCTTGCTTAGATTACAACTAGTAATCATAGGAGTATTAGTAGGCCTAGAATATTCCATCTTAAACTTCTTAAGCATGTCTTTGATGTACTTGGTTTGAGAAATGAAGATTCCTTTGTCTGATTGATAAACTTGTAATCCCAAGAAGAATGTCAACTCACCCAACACTGACATTTCAAAATCCTTCTTATTTCATAAGCAAATTTTACACTTATTATTTGTAGATTGCTTCCAAATATGATATCATCCACATAAACAACAACAATGATCATATTCTTATCTTCGATATTTGTGTATAGATTAGTATCGGTGGATCCTCTTTTATATCCTTGTTGCTTCAAGTAGTTATCTAGCCTTGAAAACCACACTATTGGGGCTTGTTTGAGACCATAGAGTGTCTTTTTTAGTTTTCAAACATAGTCTCCTTTTTACGACAAGAGAAAAGCTTCAGGTTGTTCAATATAGACTTCCTCTTCTAATTTCCCATTCAAAAATGCAAACTTTACATCCTTTTGATATACTTTGAAGTTTTTATAACATAAAATACCAAAAACATGATGATTGCTTCAAGCCTTTCTACAGATGCAAAGGTTTCTTCAAAATCAATACCCTCCACTTGAGAATACCCTTTACACACTAATCTTTCTTTGTTTTTTATCACTTTTCCATCTTCATTGAAATTGTTTTTGAACATTGTTATAACTCAAAATGACACATCTCTACCTGTGATCACTTTCCCATGATTACGTCACATGTCGACACTTCCATGACGACACTTCATGAAAGTCACTGAAAAAACACCTAACTTTTAGGACCCATATCTTGAGTTCTATAACACTGTTTGACCTCATCTCTACACCATTGGAAATATATTTCAGTTAGCTAAAACTTTATAGAAGACACCAAATTCTGAAAATGCCCAAAAGTACCCTAAAAATTATTCTTTTTTATGTGTATGCAGGTTTCCTTAAGGAAACCCGCGTATGTATGCAACTTGCTATATATAATACTCGTGTACGCCTTAAATATGAAACTATCTACATTGCAACTTGCGTATACCTCCTTGTGTATGCAACGATTGTCTTTGCAACCCATGTATGCCTCTTGAAAGTGTAAAAAAAATACGTATTTTGAAATTTGGGTAGTTTGGGTAGTTATGCAACTGACTCCTTCAGTTGTAACTACTTTGTCTTCGACCCTAACTCTTCATAAAGAATATAAATAGAGATAAGGAGGTCCATGAGAGGAGACTTGAATCTTTGCATTGTTATGCTAGAGGATTTGGAGCTCTCTTTGCCCACACCTTTGTCCTAGAAGCTTTCTCTTTGTGTTGCAGAGCTTAGAGGCTGAGTTCCTTGGAGAAGAGAAGCAGCAGAACCAGATCATGGTTTCATGAGGTGTCAAACTTGGAGAGAAGGTATATTTGTACTTGTTTTCAAGATTAATAAAGATGTGATGTCCTTCTTCCCAAATCAACGTGTCTTGTATATTGAATCTCTGATTATGATTATATGATGTTATTTATCAGATTGTGTTTTCATGTTTCATTGAATATAATCTCTTTTCATATAGTCTATTTGGTTTGAGGAAGGTATAATTCATTTTGCAGGTCTCTTGGAGCAAGAGGAGCAAGAGGAGCAAGAGAAGGATTGAAGAGCTACTTGGATCAAACTTCATTTGGCTAAGGTATGAACCATTTTGATCTCTGATCTTTCTTGTATTTACTTGCAGAACTATATGCATATCTCTTTCAAACCCAATACATTGATGGCCTCTTAAACCCTAGCCATAGGAAACTTTCCTTTACAACAAAACTAGCGACTCCGCTGGGGAGAGCCTTGTCTATTTGGGTTTCTCTGTATTTCTTTCAGTCATTTTCAAGGTTTCAGGTTTTTCTTGCCACTTAGGAACACTTTATCAGTCTGATAGAACACCTCCCTTGCCTTCCTAAGGCAGTTTTTGACCCTTTTTTGGGATTTTTTTTCCATCCATATGTGAGTTACATACTGAACAGTCGAGTGTCTGGTTTAGTACACATGACTTTCTATACTGTCAACTCATGTATGATATGTGACTTGTCAATGGTACAACCCGCGTGTGCTTGTACATGCGACTTGCTGTACTGGCAACCCGCGTATGACACACAACTTGTCAGTAGTGAAACTCGTGTATGCCCCTTTAAACATTGTTTTTCCTAATTTTTGTGGTTTTTTCTGCTGTTGTGGGTTGTTTGGTAGGTCTTTTGGTGTCCTCTGTAGGTGCATGACTCCAGGGATTTAGTGTCATCCCTTTTGGTTGTTTTTTATATATGTGGTAATCCTTTTTATAGCATTAGGGTTTGCTCTTTACTCATTCTCCCTACCCCCTTTGCTTGGTTTGTCTTTTGGCTTATGTTTCTGGTCAGCCTATGTTAGTGATCTTTGTCTGAACTTAGAAGCTTATTGGTCTTTGTTTCCTTCTTCTTTTGTTGGTTCACTTCACCATGCCAAAATAGCTGACTTGTCTTTTATGCAAGCCTTCCTTCTAAGTAAGGTTTATACTGGCTTTAGGGCACTCTAGAGTCTTTTGGGTGGTTGTATAACAGAGTTCCTTTTGCTTTGTTCTTGTCATCTGCATACTTTTGTTTGTAGGTAGTTTTTCTTTTGCATTTATAAAAGAAAAATAAAAAGAACATATACTTGTTTAATATGCATGTAGATTAGAGTTTTTTGTTTAATGCACTGCATATCATTATTTTTGAAAAAATAAAAATAATTTGTTCTTTTGTGGCTTTCAAGTTTCTATTTGAAAAAGAAAGAGAATAGTTTTTGTTTTTTGCATTTCATTTCTCTTTGTTTAGTCATTTTGTTTCAACTTTGAGTCACCACATAATTTTCACGCCATTTACCCTCTGACTAAAAACAACCTTTTAAAATAAACGATATAATTTAAAAAATTATTAGTAAGTTTTATTTTATAGGGTCATACACCAAATAGCTCAGGCTAGACTTGTGGGATAGGGAGTTTAAACTCTTCACAAGTGTTAAAATTTTAGACGTAGTTGGCCAATCACTAGGTAAATCCTCTTCTATGTTGATTGTATCTGGGAAGCTCCTCTCAAATGGGAGTTAATCACAAGGCTGCGTGGAGGCTTAGACTAAGGAGATAATCCTCTGATTCCTTACCAAAGTGTAGACCAAGGTTTTTGTGCATATGGAAATTCTATCTTAGACAAGGTTTCAGGATTTGCTACCCTGCCCATGCGTACGAACCAGGCTTGCGACTGTTCCCCCAGACTATTGATATAGTTAAGGTAGCCTTTAGTCTCTTTGACATCTAGGGTTCATATACAGGTACACTAGAAGGCTATTTCTGGTTGACCTTGGACGGGCTTGGAAGGTAACCCCGGTAGAAGGTGTGGTAGGGCGGTGGGTAATTCCTCCACTTGTGCCTAAGAACATCTATAGGGACGCCAAGTAACTGTCTACCATATTTCTTCTGGAAAGCATATCTTATACCTGTTTGTTAGTTTGGCTTTAGGAATTATAGTGAGTGCTCTATGGTTTGTCTATACTTAGTTTTCCTTCAGGTGTGTGCTTTGCACTTTTGGTTTCCTGTCGACCTTAGAATTTGTCTCCTTGTATGAAGCTATGGCTAGCCCCCCTTTGAACATCAACCAAGAGATCCCCATGCTGGGAACTCCTTGTACTATTCCTCTCATAGGGAATGTTGGTGTTCCTTTGATGGCCACCTTGAATCTACCTGGATTCACCCTAGGGCTATCGGTGTGGTTGTTTTCCACTCCAACTATCTTGAATGCTCCTGATTCTTCTCAAGTAGTATCCTTATATCGAGGGAATCAATACACTACTTCCCCTTCACCTATAGTTGATTCTCCTCCTCCTTCTACCTCATGCGGTGAAAGTATTGATACTAGTAAGCGATAGTATAAAAGGAGTAAAAGGAGGAGGAATAGGAAGAAGGTACATAAGAAAGGGGGTACCCGTTCAACCTCTGCAAGTCAAGTTGAACCTCACCACCTAGCCTTTGTGGTTCATGCTGGGGGCACCTATCCAACTTCTGCAGGTCATGTTGGATCTAAGCACTTAATCTTTTCAAGTCAAGTTGATATTCACCATCCAGCCTATGTTGATCATGCTGGTGAGATCATTCCAAACTTTCCAGGTCACAATGGATCTAGTTACTCATCCTCTGCAGTTCATACTGAGGGCACATATTCAACCTCTAATGTTCAAGTTGAACCTGTTATACCAAAATCTTGTCACCACCATGTGATAAGACCTTTGACTTACATACTTTCCCTTAATCCCAGCACTTGGAGTGGAAACCCATGTTGTTTGTCAATCTTTCATGAAAATACTCAGCACCATGCTTTCCTCATTATCCAAGAGTAGTACCTTCCTCGTACTACCTGTATCTTGTTTACCATAAGCAGTGCCACCGCTTATAGCCCTTGGTCCATAAGCGTTTCTTACCTGAAATGCTCTGTCATAGAAGGAGAAAAGCGGTACCCTGGGTAAAATGGGAAAAGAGAAGATTCTCGAGGCTTCTAGATCATGAGCCTCATGTCCTCCCTTATCCCTATCATTGTGGGTTAGTTGAGCTCAAGATCCCTCATCCTAGGATCTTAGAGGCCACCTCATCGACAAATCTCTCAACCATTCCTATCCATTGAGCCTTATAAATACAAGCTCATATCCATGGTTGAGGGGGAGAACCATTGAAGTATTGTTATGATGTTGGATTGACCACTTGGCCCAAGCCATTGGAGAGCATAGAGAGAAAATTTGGAGCTTATGTGGATGAAAGTTTTGGTTTCATGGATATGCATGTCAACACTAAGGCTTAATTGGTTGTAAACTTCTCCATTTTTATCTTAATGCAAAGCTGATTTCCATCCCACATTACTGTTGTTGTTTGATTTCACATGTATATGTTGTTAGATCCTTAGTCACTAACATGGATCAGTAGATTATATTCTGGTATCTTTGATGTGTTTGTGTGTTTAATCTGATTGCAGGTACACAGGGTTACTATCGAAGCATCACATTCCAGGTATTTACGATGTCCAGGGAGGGTCTTCAACCTTTGTCCTTCATTTGTTCTGGATCTGAACCATTCAGACCAGTGGAACACCTTACTATTCGCAGAAGGTGAAATATTCCTGCTAACAAATATGGAAACTCCACTGGGGAATGAATATACCTATCAGTTGATCTAATCTTCCTCAGTTCTTCAACTCTTGTCCGAATCCAGGCTCCTTCTCCAACTCTCTTTAGTCAGATCTGCTATCTGACTCAGTGGTTTTTGGTTTGAAACTTCTATATCTAAATTATTTCGACCTTTTATGCTCTTTTTTATTCTCAATCTATCAATTTTTTCCTTGATCTGATCAATTTCTAACTTGATCTTTCGTTCTCCTTTGTGTTTTGGATCTATTTAGGGAACTGCACATGCTCTATTGGTAAGAAGCGGTGCCACCGCCTGAGTCTAGTTAGAAATATGCAGTGCCACTACTTGAATCCAGTGAGCAAGAAGCATTTCTACCTCAAAACTGCCTGTCAGCAGCTTCATCTGTGCGGTGCGAGGTAGGCCCTGTTCCAGACTTTGAATTTTTATTTTTGTGTGTTTTTGGCTTACTTTTTGATGAAAATGAAGTGCATTTAAAAAAAAATTCTTCGTCATGGCCAGGAGGGGCCATGAATTGTATATTCTGCAGTCGCTCTGATTTTTATATTCCCTCTACATTCAAGAGAGTTTATGTTTCTTACATTGGAGTTTGCATTATTTTCTTTGCTTAAAACCTGTTTCTCTTTTTTGTAGATATTATTCATTGGAATAGGAAATATACATTTCATTTTCATGTGTAGGTTTTGGTTTTTTTTGGACTTGGAATGCATGAGTGATCCATGTTGTTTTGAGTCTTTCTTTGCTTGGGGTGATTCTTGTTTCCTTTTGCATGCTGATTTTTTCAGTGCTTGGTAGGAAAGATTGGTTCTTTGTTTCCTTGTATGTTTCAAAGAGAAGTTTTAGTTTTCTCTCTCTTTTTCTTTATTCGCAAGTTTGTTGAACGATCTGTTCTTGTTTTATGCATGATTGTTTGAAATTCTAGATCTTACTTTCATTGAGAAGAAATATCTGTTTTCAACTTTGCGTGCATTAGAGTTAGTTTTGTTTGGAAACGTTATTGAAATCGTCTTTCCATCAAGTTTTTATGCATCTTTTTCAAGCATGAAAAGATAGGAAACATTTTGTTGGTTTATTTATGTTTGATGTTCTCTAGATCTCTTTTTTATTTGATTTGAAGATTGTTTGGGGTGCATTGATATTTCACTTTTCATTTGAAAAGATAGAATTGCATTTGTATTTGGGTGTGCATTTTTTGTAAGAAAAGTAAATCTTTCTCCCTCTCTTAGGTAGAATTTCATTGAAGAGGAAAAATTGCATTATCATATAGATCAGTCTACATCTTCTTTAATTTCAAGTTTTTACTGCATGGTTTCACCTAAACGCACAAGATAAAATTAACGGTAGTACTAGGTTAAAAATTTAGCAGTTTGAGTGATAAGTTAGAGACGTGTTCAAGCGTCGTTAAATGTAGGAGCTGTCATTACTCATCCGCATTACATCCCAGGACTCGCGTGGTTCTTCCATGTACTGTCGGTATATCGAACGGCCTTTCATGTACCCTTGAGGTATATAGAAAGGTACTTCATGTACTCGATTGTATATAGGAAGGCCCCTTGTGAAGGATTATGCATTAGACAACACTACTACTGATTTGAGCTCCCACGTACCTTGTGTATATCGGGAGACCCTTTTAGGAATCCTCAAACCATATGAGTTATCCTTTTGGCCTGTCCTGTGAGGTCCCTGACTCTTATCCACTCCTTTCACATGTTTACTTGTTGATTTTAGTTTGAGTAGTACTTGCTTATGCGTGGTAGTTAGGGGGTTACTATAGAGTTTAGAGATGGAATCCTCATCTGGGACTACCACTCAAGAGGTCCCTTTCCAAGGTGTACCTTTTTTATTCCCTCCAAGTGAAGGTATTGGTCCTCCTTTTATTGCCATTCTAAATCTTCTTGGAATAACTATAGGATTACTGGTCTGGATTTTTAATCTAGTAATTCCTATTACACCTAATGTCTCAAATGTCACCTCCCCTCTAGGAGAGGATAGACCTCAACCTAATCCCTCTCCTTCTTCACCGATTGTGGCTTCATCTCTTTCTTCCTCTTCGCTTGACCAAAGCTCTATGGTTAGTAGTCATGTGGATAAGAAGAAGAAGAAATGGAAGAGTAAGAAGAAGAAGGATAAGAAAGAGAAAAAGAAGCAACTATCTACCCTTGATGGTTCTCATTCTAAGAGAACACCCGGAAAACACAAGTTCCCTTGTAAGCTTTGCAAGGGGGACCACCTTCTTAAGGAGTGTCCCAGTATCTCTCGTGTACAAGAAGAGTGGTCTAAATGGTCCAAACCGTTTGTGTCATCAACCTTTGATCATCATGTTGACGATACTCCCTCAACCAATGACCCATTGGTAAAAGGTCGTAAGGGTAAATTCTTGTATCCGTGTTTGATATGCAAGGCTATGCATCATACTTTTCTTTGTCCAAATATGGATGAAGCTTCACGTTGGTTGGAAAATATTACTGATCATCAATAGGTGATTCCAATAAGTGATAGTAAGCTATCCCTTGATCCCCCACTGGTTGACCAAGTGGTCAATTCGAATTTATCTGTGGTTGAGTCAGTGTCATTTCCACTCGATCCCTCTCTTTCATCAAAGAGTGTTAAGACTGAAGTAGTCTCGTTGACCAAATCTTCGTCTTGCTCTTCTCTCCCAGTAGATAATGAACTGAATCCTGTTGAAGTTTTTATGCTTCGTTCTGATTGTTCTCAACAAGAGGAAATTTTTTCTGTTTTGACAGAACCCTCTCCAAGTAGTGAGGTTATTTCCTTTGACTGCAGTAACCTAACCAAGTCTCCTCTTCATTCGAGTGTTCCTTTCCAGATAGTTGTGAATGTTACTGCTAGGCGAATTCTTCTCACTATTGTTGAAAAAGGGGCTTCTGTTAGTATTCTATCCTCAACTGCTTGGAAAGCTTTAGGTTCACCTCATCTTGTGCTAGCCACCGATCAAATACTGGATTTTAATCACAGGCCTACCTCACCATTAAGGACCCTTCCTTATTTACCTATTACATTAGGAGTGAAAACTGTCTGCATTGATGTTATGGTAGTCCAAGGTCCTTTAGATCTCAATCTGCTCCTTGGATGTGATTATGTTTATGCCATGAAGGCTGTTGTGCCCACACTCTTTAGAGTTATGCATTTTCCCCATGATGGGAAGATTGTGACCATTGACCAGCTTTCCTTTGTTACACCTGACCATCACATTACTCCTAGTAATCAAATTGCCCTGAATGTGCCACATGTTCTTGTGATTTCTTCCCCTTCTTCTAGTTATCTCCTTTCCATCATAGTTAAACTGGGGGGGCATGGCTCTAATTGATGGACATCATAATGGAGCTAAGCCGCTAGATTTTATGAAATAGGGGAAACCTACCAACCTATGGATATCATGTTGGGTAGGAGTGGGTTTGAGAGCATATTTTACTTTTGGTTTCAAGATCGTTAAAAAATAAAACCACTCCTTAAGACTAGCTTACCTTTTGGTTTCAAGCTTGCATAAAAATGAGACCATGTCGAAAGCATAGTTTACTTTTGGTTTCAATCTTGTTAAAAAATAAAATCACTCCTTAAGCATAGTTTACCTTTTGGTTTCAATCTTTCATAAAAATGAAACCATGTTGAGAGCATAGTTTACTTTTGGTTTCAAGCTCGTTAAAAAATAAAACCACTCCTTAAGCATAGTTTACCTTTTGGTTTCAAGCTCGTTAAAAAATAAAACCACTCCTTAAGCATAGTTTACCTTTTGGTTTCAAGCTTGCATAAAAATGAAACCATGTTGAGAGTATAGTTTACTTTTGGTTTCAAGCTCGTTAAAAAATAAAATCACTCCTTAAGCATAATTTACCTTTTGGTTTCAAGCTTGCATAAAAATGAAACCATGTCGAGAGCATAGTTTACTTTTGGTTTCAAGCTCATTAAAAAATAAAATCACTCCTTAAGCATAGTTTACCCTTTTGGTTTCAAGCTTCCATAAAAATGAAATCATGCATTGAGAAAAGTTCCCATTCTGTGTCAATCTTGTTAAAAAAATGAAATGGATTCCCCTGAGCAAAGTTCCCATTCTATGTCAAGATCATTAAAAAATGAAGTAGGTTTCCTTAAGAATAGTTTACCTTTTGGTTTCAAGATTGCATAAAAATGAAACCATGTTCCACAAGCAAAGTTACCTTCTGTTTCAGGCTTGTGTAAAAATGAAACAGATCCCCTTCACTTGATTCGAGTCTTCCCTTTAGTGTTATAACTAGAACCTTCTTTTCACCTGCCTAATTCTCATTCTTCCTACCCCCCTGGTGAACATTTTCACATTAGTAACTAGGTTTTTGGGTATGGAAGAAGAATCATCAGACGAAACAAAGCTTGGGGCATGTCGAGCCCCTAGCAATCATGCTAGGGGTAAGATTTGCTAGCAATCATAATGGGGGAAAGATTCCAACCTCTGTATATCATGTTAATAGGATTTTTCAAGCATAGTTTACCCATTGGTTTCAAGATTGCATAAAAATGAAACCAATCTTCGAGCATTCTTTCAACTGATCTTCGAGCTCGTTAAAAATAGTAAGATGGTGTTGAGCTTACTTTTCATTTTTTGTGCTCTAGTTAAAACATGAAATTTGGTTTGAGCTTATTTTATTACTTTTTTGTGCTCTGGATTCAAACATGAAAAATTCTAATCGAGTCTTCTTTTAACCCTTTTCAAGCTCCTTAAACACGAAAAGATCATCGAGTCCATTTCCAATTCTTTCAAAGCTCGTAAAAAGTAACATTGTGTAAAGAAACCTCATGGAGTCCTCTTTAAACTCTTTTTAGGCTCCCTAAATACGAAAAGATTGTCGAGCGATATTGTCTTCTTCACGCTCGTTAAATCATTCAAAGAGTTGTCTTTTCGACGGTAGGTTATCTCTTTTTCGGTTCGGATAGACTATTTATGAAAAAGGAACACTCTAGCCAATCATGACTGGAAGAGTTCTCTAAGGTATGATTTTACACTTTTTTAGGCCTTAGGGACTAAATCATACGAAAAAGGACCCCTTTGGAGTCTTCTTCCATAATCGTTCAGACTCTCTAAACGTGAACAATACCGAGTTTTCTTTCATTGGACTCGTTAAATTAAACATTGAGAGACCCGTTTTGGGAACGAACCCCTCCTCTCTCAGGTTCGTAAAACATATGATTTTGGACTTGTCTTCTGACAAGATATATCGAGTGTTTGTTACCCTCTTTGAACTCATAAAACTGAAAAGAGGCACTCATTGATCATGATGGGGAAAATGGTAAGGGAATCATTTTTGCAAATAAATGGTAGTAGTTTGTCGTTACCTTTGAACATGGTACTTGTTTGCACATCATTTCAGTCAATTGGGTATTCAACTGATCTCTATGATGATCCACTTTCATGAGTCATGCCACTCCTTTGAGTCTTTCAAAAGAATGCATTGTCCACTGTCGCATTGTGTGTCTGTCCTGTCTAATCATGCTGCCAAGTCTTGTGTTGTGCCGCTCGATGTTCAAAGGGGATTTGAAGACGTTTACCCCTACAGTCAACACAGTCTTTCTGTCAGTACTTTTGAGTCAGTACTATGGTTACTACATTCACATCATTCCATAACTATGTTCCGAGTTTTTTGTCATCGATGTGGGACTCATCATGGCCCTCCTTCGACGAGACTATTCCTGTCGACATCAGCTCATTATCCAGGAAATAGTCTTAGAAACAAAAACTTAGTACCTTGAGATCTGTATGCCTTAATGACATATTCTCTCACTCTCGACATAGGTTCACATCATTGACCTTTGATCGATAGAATCGATTGGGTGTTTGACATCAAGACATCTATTCACACTCAGTAGATTGTACTGGGGTACCTTTGGAATCATTGACATCAATGGTGATCTCCCTCACACTTGTTAGCGGTTCACATAATTGGCCACTAATCAAGTGGTTTCTACCATGTTCGACTTTAGATCATTGTAATCACATGGATAGAATCATACTTTGTGGAAGATGATACAAAGACCCCGGGTATTTCTTTAAAGAACTCATTTCTTTCCCCCAGGTTGCGATGGAGTTTTGTATATCTAGCATGGATCCACATTTGTATGGTCATGGCTATGCTATAATTTGTGTCTGTATGACATAGATCCACGTTGTATGTCTAGTAGCTATGTCCAAGTTTGATTCCTCTATCACATGGATCTACGCTATATTCTAGTAGCCATGCTTGTTTATTCCTCCCATGGATCTGCCTTGTATTGGTCTGCAGCCATGAGTTGGTTACTTGTGTCTATGAGTCAAAAATATTGATGTACTATAGATTCCTACTTGATGACATGCTCTGATCGAGCCGACATTTTCACCTCGTAGCGACAACTTGTTCTCTCAAAGCTCTTGTTTATCATATCCCTATGAGACTCATGCTTTGGGGGGCATTCTGTTATACCAAAATCCTATCACCACCATTTGATAAGACCTTTGACTTACATACTTGCCCTTAATCCCAGCACTTGGAGTGGAAACCCATGTTTTTTGTCAATCTTTCATGAAAATACTCACATCGTGCTTTCCTCATTATCCAGGAGCGGTACCTTCCTCGCACCACCTGTATCTTTCTTACCATAAGTGGTGCCACCGCTTATAGCCCTTGGTCCATAAGCATTTCTTACCTGAACCGCTCTGTCATAGAAGGAGAAAAGCGGTACCCTGGGTAAAATGTGAAATATTCCTGCTAACAAATCTGGCGACTCCACTGGGGACAGATTTGTTAGCAGGAATATTTCACCTTCTGCAGATAGTAAGGTGTTCCACTGGTCTGAATGGTTCAGATCTAGAACAAATGAAGGACAAAGGTTGAAGACCCTCCCTAGACACCATAGATACCTGGAATGTGATGCTTCGATAGTAACCCTGTGTACCTGCAATCAGATTAAACACACAAACACATCAAAGCTACCAGAATATAATCTACTGATCCATGTTAGTAACTAAGGAATCTAACAACACATACATGTGAAATCAAACAACAGTAATATGGGACGGAAATCAGCTTTCCATTAAGATAAAAATGGAGAAGTTTACAACCAATTAAGCCTTAGTGTTGACATGCATCTCCATGAAACCAAAACTTTCATCCCCATAAGCTCCAACTTTGCTCTCTATGCTCTCCAGTGGCGTGGGCCAAGTGGTCAATCCAATAGCATAACAACACTTCAATGGTTCTCCCCATAAACCATGGATATGAGCTTGTATTTATAAGGCTCAATGGATAGGAATGGTTGAGAGATTTGTGGATGAGGTGGCCTCTAAGATCCTAGGATGAGGGATCTCTAGCTCAACTGACCCACAATGATAGGGATAAGGGAGGACACGAGGCTCATGATCTAGAAGCCTCGAGAATCTTCTCTTTTTCCCATTTTACCCAGGGTACCTCTTTTCTCCTTCTATGATAGAGCGGTTCAGGTGAGAAATGATTATGGAACAAGGGCTATAAGCAGTGACACCACTTATGGTAAACAAGATACAGGAGGTGCGAGGAAGGTACCGCTCCTGGATAATGAGGAAAGCATGGTGCTAAGTATTTTCATGAAAGATTGACAAACAACATGGGTTTTCACTCCAAGTGCTGGGATTAAGGGCAAGTATGTAAGTCAAAGGTCTTGTCACATGGTGGTGACAATATTTTGGTATAACAAAACCTCCCCATCTAACCTCTATAAGTCATGCTGGATCCGTCCACCCAACCTCCATAGTTCATGATGGGGGCACACACTCAACTGCTGCAAAGCATGTTGATCCTAACCATTCAGCCTCTATTCTTCATGCTGATGGTACCCATCCAACCTATGCAAGTCATGTTGGACCCAGTCTCTCAGCCTCTATAAGTCATGATGGGGGAAGTCTCTTAGCCTCTGTGGTTCATGCTGAAGACAATACGTCAACCACTGCGAGTCATGTTGACACTGTTGAAAAGACTACCCGTTCAAAACACAAGCCCAAGTTTCCTTGTAAGCTTTGTGAGGGATACCACCTTACTTATAAATTCCCTTCCATTATGGAGATGCAAAGAGTTTGGTTTCATGGTCATCTCATTTTTTAACATCCTAAAGTATCTCAACAACCATCCTCTCTTAGTCAGGTTGGACCCAATCACCCAGCCTCTGGTGGTCATGTTGGAGGAAAAATATCATCCTCTGTAGGTCATACTGAGAGAAAACAGTCAACCACTGCTAGTCATGTTGACACCGTTGAAAAAATTGGTCGTTTGAAGTTCAAACTTAAGTTCCCTTGTAAGCTATGTGAGGGAGATCATCTTATTCACTAGTGCCCTACTATCGTAGAGGTGCGAAGAGTGTGGTCCAAGACTCAAGAATTTCCTTCTCCTGAAAAACCTATAGTTTCTCGACAACCTACTCAACCTTTGGTTGATCAAGTGGTTGAACCAATATTATATTTGGTCAATCCTACTCTTCATTCGGAGAGTGATCCTGATGTGATTGAACCAATGTAATATTTGGTCAATCCCAATCTCCCTTCAGAGAGTGACTTTCATGAATCAGTTGAATCAATTCCATTGTCGATCAATCCCACTCTTCTTTCAAAAAGTGAATTGTTTGCTAGTCACATTTTCTTCACTTCCAGTTCAAAACTTACTGAACAAGGGGGCACTGAACTCTCTTCGGATCAACCCCCACCAAGCTCTCGGATTGCTTCCTTTTATTGGGATAGCCTAGTTGAGTCGCGCCTTCCTTCTAATGCACCTTTCGAGATAAAGGTGAAAGTTGAACCATACATGATTGCTCATTGTATTGTTGATGAAGGAGCCTCAGTTAGTATTTTTTCTGCTTGTGCTTGGCGAGGCATGGGATCCCCTAACCTTGTGTCGACTGCTAGTCAGTTACTAGAGTTTGATAGAATAACTTGTATAGCCTTGGGAATTCTCACTCAAACACCTGTTGCTTTGGGTGGGAAGACCGTCTTAGTTGACTTCATGGTAATAGAACACCCCTTGGACTTTAATATGATCCTCGAACATGATTATGTCTATGCCATGCAAGCTTTGGTGTCAACATTTTTTCATGTGATGTACTTTAATCATGGTGAAGAAATTGTCACTATAGATTAGTTGGATTTTCTTGATCTGTCTCCTGACCCAACTAGAGACCAGGTCTTTCCTTTATTGATTCCCAGTGTTTCTATAGACACTACCCCACCACATGTGATCTATGTGGCCTCATGTCCTTTGTGTTCAATTGCTACTAAGAAGCAGCCTCTGTTTTCATGCTTACCTTCTCGAGACTTGGTCCCAGCAGTTGACCTAGTGAGTCATCCTATACAGGTTGTGGAGCCTTCTCTCCACTCTGTAAATCCATTTGAAAGTTTAGACATGTGTCCTATCTTGGATGATCTCCTTCCTTCGGTTGAAGTCTTCCTAGAGTCTTTGATACAGTCTGACCTTCTTTTGTATGTTGTTTCAGTTGTGACTAAGTCTAACCCTGATTTACTTAGTAGGCCTGATTTTACCATGGATCGGTCTTCTTATGTTGGTCTTGTTGAGTTTTTGGAATCTCCCTTTGAACAGCAAGTCAGTGATCCTAATGAGTTTGTTTTTTGTTTTAAATTTTTCAACTCCTGTGATACTGAGTTTGCTCTTGCAGACTCTATCTCTCTTGTTGATTTTTTCTCTCCTTCTGAGGTTGATCTTACTGATTATAAACCCTTAGATATTGGCACTATAGAGTCCTCTTTCATTAATTATTCTTTGAATACACCTTTTGTAGAAGATAACAAAGCCACATGTGTTTCTGCCAAAGTGACCTGCATTAGATATTTTCTTTTGAATATGATGCTGATGTTGTTGTTTCTTGGAGGTAGGATTTTTAGTTGGATTCACAACTATTTACCAACCATGTCTTGTTGTTAAATCTGTAACTACATTTTCATGTATCTTGCTTGCACTTTTGATCCTGATGCCGGATTCCATGATTTTAGCTCGTTGTATAAGCCCTCATATTTGTTCTCATTGTCACTAAGCCTTGTATCATTTTTCCATTGCAACTTGACACCCTTTACTTGGAGGAGATGTTCCCTGAGTGTCTTTACCTTGCTCATGTTCCTTACATTATGCATAGGTTTGTTTCTTGTGCTTGGAACTAGTTTTGCTTTCCTATGTTAGTCGTCTCCTCACATTTAGAGCATTGTTTCTGCTCTCCTTCGAGCTCATTAAAAATAGTAAGGAGGCCACGAGTTGACTTTTTCGGACTCTTTAAAACTTCATGGGAAAGATATTGAGTTTCTTTAGGCCCAGGTCTAAGTCCTCAAAATAGACTTGACCGTCAAGTAAACTTGTCCATTCAGGCTCGTTAAGAATATGTGAATGGGCATCCACATTGGTGGTAGGTTATCACTTTCTCGGACCATGTGGAATAGTACGAGAAAGGAACACTCTCTTTTCTTCAACATTGAGAAGAGTATTCTCAGGCATAGTTTTATCACTTTTCCAGACTTGAGGGACTAAACTTACAGAAAAGGACCCCTCGATATGAGCTTAGTTTTCTCTTTTTCATGCTCTGGACCAAAACATGAAAAAGATTCTGAGTGTACTTTATGTCTTTTTCATGCTTGTTAAAACCTAAAGAACAAAGCATCGATTTTACTGTTGTAAGCCCCATTTCTTGTAATCAAATGGATATTTTTGAGTGATCTTTCCTTCCTTCACACTTGTAAAAATTAGGCTATATGCTTCTTTTGAAAGAGCGTTGGGTAGGTGGTAATTTAACCTTTTTCGGACCTTCTTGACTAAGTATGAAAAAGGTGCACCTTACTTCTTCAGAATCTAAGAGAGTTCTTCTGTGGTTTGTTTTATACTTTTCTGGCCTCATGAGAATAAATTATATGAAAAATAACCCCCCCCAGAGTCGGGTTAGTAAAATCCATGAATCAGTGCTTTATCAAGCATTCTTTTGTCTCTTCTTAGAGCTTGCCAAAAATGAAGAAGGTCCCGAGTTTGCTTTCTTGTACTCATTAAACCTTTATAAGAAAGAGGGGAAGGGAATTTCTTTCATATGTTTTTTACATCATGGCAACAAGTCTTGTTTCCTTGAGCAAAGCACTAGTTTTGAGTTTATCAACAGTTGGGTCCTAGTATTTTGACCTTATCTTGATTCAGAGTTTCTTACTCCTCCAGTTGGTCTTTTTTCCAATTATATGGGGAATCTGTCAATGTCTCCTACATTGCATATTTGTGTCACTGGTCTCTTTTGTGTCACAAGTTTCCCAAGTCACTTTTGTGTCATGCTCACTATTCAAGGATTAAACCTTTTCCATCCATTCTGCAGTTGCCTTGACCTTTTGTGTCGCCCATTCCTTGGTATCAGTTCATTACATCATGTCTTTGGCAGTCCTTGTCGTGAAATTCAGTACCTATTCTAGATCCAATTAGTCTTTGAATTACTTCATGTTGGATGATGCAGGATTCCTTAATGCCTTCCTTCCAACAGATCTCTTCCTATCGACTGCAACACATCTTGCTTTGGGGATGAGATTTAGAGTTTTATGACAGTACCTTGGGGATTGCAGTCATCAGTGGAAATTTCCCTCGCTATTGGGTAGTGGGAATACCCTAATGTATCCTACTCGATGGATTATTCAAGTGTTAAACTTCAAGTCCTTGTATTCACACCTGTTAGAATGTACTAGGTACCTTGGGGACCATTTTCATTAGTGGTGGTTTCCCTCGCATTTGTTAACAATTTTCATTATTGATTGGTAATCAAACAATTTCCTTCATGTTCAACCTCAACTCCTTTATTCGCCTAGTTAGGATTCGTACCTTTTGGGCAGTTTGGATTGAAGATCTTGGGCCGACAATAGCATCGTCATTTTTCTATTGCCCAAGTTGCACAAGACCTTGTTATATTTTATATGACATTTTGTTGAGACATAGATCCACCTTGTATTCTTCTGGCTATGATCGATTGTTGAGCATGGATCCACCTTGATCATTTGTGGCCATGACTCCTTTAGATTTGATATGGAACCTCTTTGCATATTGAGCGACCATGATAGTTTCATTAGTTATACATATGTTGGATCCACCTGTATCTTTATGGCAATGATTTGTATATGGACTTGTATGTTCCAGAGATTAGTTTTGTCTCACATTTATCTCTCTTTCAGGTACCTTCATTCGAGCCTTTTGATCTTGGATTATTTGCTCTCTCCATACTCAGCTATTTCCTTTATAATGTATTTCTGATATCATCTTCCCCTCTAACATCATACATTAGGGGGCATTTGTTATAGCTCAAAATGACACATCTCTGCCTGTGACCACTTTCCCATGATTCTGTTGCATGTCGACACTTCATGAAAGTCATTGAAAAAACACCTAACTTGGAGGACCCATATCTTGAGTTCTGTAACTCCGCTTGACCTCATCTTTGCATCGTTGGAAATATATTTCAGTTAGCTAAAACTTTCCAACAGACACAAAAGTATGAAAATTCCCAAAATTACCCTAAACATGAGTGTTTTTTATGTGTACGTGGGTTTCCTTAAGGAAACCCGTGTATGTACGAGACTTGATATATATAATACTTGCGTATGCCTTAAATATGTGACTATTTGCATTGAAACATGTGTATACCTCCTTGTGTACGTGACTGTTGTCTCTGCAACCCACGTACGCCTCCTGAAAATGTCAAAAAAATACGTATTTTGAAATTCAGGTAGTTTGGGTAGTTATGCAACTGATTCCTTCAGTTGTAACTACTTTGTCGTCGACCCTAACTCTTCATAAAGCATATAAATAGAGGTAGGGAGGTCCATGAGAGGAGACTTGAATCTTTGCATTGTTATGTTGGAGGATTTGGAGCTCTCTTTTCCCACACATTTTCCCTAGAAGCTTTCTCCTTGTGTTGTAGAGCTTGGAGGCTAAGTTCCTTGGAGAAGAGAAGTAGCAGAACTAGATCAAGATTTCATCAGGTGCCAAACTTGGAGAGAAGGTATATTTGTACTTGTTTTCAATATTAATAAAGATGTGATGTCCTTCTTCTTCCCAAATCAACGTGTCTTGTATATTGAATCTCTGATTATGATTATATGATGTTATTTATTAGATTATGTTTTCATGTTTCATTGAATATAATCTCCTTTCATATAGTCTATTTGGTTTGAGGAAGGTATAATTCATTTTGCAGGTCTCTTGGAGCAAGAGGAGCAAGAGAAGGATTGAAGTGATGCTTGGATCAACCTTTGTTTGGCTAAGGTATGAACCATTCTGATCTCTTATCTTGCTTGTATTTACTTGTTTAACTATATGCATCTCTCTTCCAACCCCAGTACATCGATGGCCTCTTAAACCCTAGCCATAGGAAACTTTCCTTTACAACAAACACCCACTTGGTTTCTACACTATTCTTGCTTGCAAGTCTTGGAACTAGTTCCCAAGTTTAGTTATTCTCAATTCGATCCAACTCTTCATTCATGGCTTTGATCCAATAATCATATACATTTTATTTTGCAAATTTATTAGGTTCCACCACTAATAGTAAGGCTTGTTCATTAAATAGTAGTTTTCTTCTTGTACTAACTCCAACATCTTTATCACCTATGATTTGTGTCTCAGGATGCTTATTTTGTATTCTTCTAGATGGAGCTTTTGTATCAGGTCCTAGTGATTCTTCATCTTTACTTTCTTATGAATCTTCTATTTTCTCTTCTTCTTCTTCTTCTTCTTCTTCTTCTTCATCATGATCACTTTCATCCTTTTGCAAGACTTCCTTCTCTCCTTCATCAACATCTTGGACTTTTATTATTCTTGATTTCATGTCATCTACCCTTACATTTGCACTTTCTATGATTTTGTGTAGCCTTTTATTGTAACATCTATATGCTTTCTTGGTGGAATAATATCCCAAAAATATTCCTTCATCAGTTCTAGAGTCAAATTTACCAAGGTCATCTTCATTCCTTTTTATGTAGCACTTGCTTCCAAACACTCTAAAATATTTTTCTGAGGCAAGTCTTCCATACCATAGATGGTAAGGGGTCTTGTCATTATTAACTCTGAGTTTTCCTTTGTTTAGTATATAAACAACTATATATATTGCTTCCCTCCAATACACATCCGAAATTTTTGCTTCATTTAGCATAGTTCTGGCAACTTCTTGGACTGTCTTATTTTTCCTTTCCACAACGCCATTTTACCGAGGAGTTTTGGGGGATGAAAACCGTCTTTTAATTCCAAGGGTTTCACAAAATTCATTGAATTCATTTGAAATGAATTCACCTCCATTATTTTACGTTAGACATTTGATTTTTAAATTTGTTTCATTCTCAACATTGGCTTTGAAAATTTTAAACTTCTCAAAGGATTTTGATTTTTCTTTGAGAAATATGACCCAAGTCATCCTTGTATGATCATCTATGAACAAAATGAAATAATACTCTCCTTGAAATATTTTAGTTCTTTTTGGTGCACTAAGATCAGTGTGAACTATTTCCAATAAATGTGAGGTTGTATGTTCTTTTGCTTTGAAGCTGGCTTTAGTTTGCTTCCCATGTTGACAATGTTTACAAACTGATTTTAGAGGTTTCACAATTTTTGGCAGGTCCCTTAAAGCTCCCTTCTTACTTACTTTCAAAATATTTTTAAAGTTTAGGTGCCCCATACTTCTATGCCACAACCAACTTTGATCAATCATACTCATGTAGCATTGTTCTTCATTTTCTAGGATGTATACATTACTTGAATTCCTTACAGTAGTCCCAGCAAGTCTTATCGAGTCCCTTTTTCTGATTTCACATTTCTTAGAGTAAAAAATGCAAATTTTCCCTTGATCACATGTTTAACTTACACTAAGTAGATTAGTATTTAGGTATTCCACTAGCAACACATTTTTAACTTTGATCTTGTCGTTGATAGGTTGTACCTTTACCAATTATTTTGGAAGACATATTATCTCCAAAAGTGACTTTTCCATTATTACCTTTTCTTAGGCTTATAAGCTTGTTTGGATCTCCTATCATATTTTTTGAACACCCACTGCCAATATTCCATAGATTCTTCTTTTATGTCGCACATAGAATAGTCATGGATATCTCCTCCTCTTTGTTTTTCTTCCAGTCTTTTCTCTCCTTTTTGTCTTGAAACTCTTTTGTAGCAGCTTTCTATGTAGGAGCCATTAGTTTAAAATCTCTTTCTATATGTCCATGGTTATTACATTTGCAACACTCTATGTAATATATTTGAAAAGGTGAAAAAACGTTATGGTTTCTTACTTTTGGTTTGTTACTAGATGCATTCTTCTTGTAGTCATGAAACTTTCCATATGCTCTGCAATTTAGGGCTTTAAGACAAAAATTATTACAAGAGTAGCAATGACCAAATAATATCTGCCGATATCTACTTGTTATTGGTTTTCTAGGAATCACATTAGTTCTATCTTTGGCATAAGAGGATAGATCAGATTTCTTCCTTTTGAATTGGACTCTTCAGTGCACCAACATAGCTTCTTTTATTTCTACCTTGGTTTGTGAGGGAGGAACATTCTAGATTCTTTTCTTTTTCATATCCTAATCCATATTTATCTCTTGATGGTATTTGGCTACTCCAATTGCCATCTAGAGTCTTTGGCCTATTTTCAAATTTTGTCTTAATATATTCTTCATCAAGCTTCTTTCTAAGGTGCATAATCTCTTTTTCAAGCCTTTCAGATTCTTGTATTTTCTTTTTGAGCTGAAAATCTAGGTCTTGTTCAATCTTCTTGGCCTCTGAAATATGAGTATTTAAGTCACCAATGATTTGGTTTAACTGTTTCTTTTTTTTCCTTCATTTTTTAAGTTCTTTAAGATCACTAATGAGTTCAGAGTTTAGGTCTACTTCTCCTTCCTCATCTGGTTCACCATCTTGATCTTCAGTTTCTATTCCCATGAATAGAATTTATGTTTCCTCACCTCCACTTGTGTTTTCATCTTCATTATCTTCCATGGTGTAAAGTATCTTCTTCTTCTCATTAAAATTATTCTTGTTTCTGGTCTTGTCATTTTATAGCATATTTGAGGCTTCTCTCTCATCACTATCATTTTGTTTAGGATATGGACGTTTTGAAGCAAAGTTTTTTATTCTTCCACAATTAAAACACTTTAGAGGCAGCTTTCCTTTATACTTGTCAGTACCTCTCTCGAGTTTCTTGATGAAAATCTATTCTTCATCATCTAATCTCTATGATTGATTCTTAGATGGGGTTTCACACTTCTTTGGTTCTTTTGAGACCTTAAATGTTGCTTATTTTCTTGAATATTCATTTTGTTATATTCTCATCTCATATGCAATGAATATCCCATGTAGTTCATCTACTGTCATGATTTCAAGATCATCTTGTTCTTCTAGAGTATATACTTTTGAGTCATACTTCACGGGAAAGGTTCTTAGTACTTTTTCAACGAACTCTCTCTCCTTTATTACTCCTCTAAGGCCTCTAATGGCATTGACAACTTCATCCACTCCTAAAATATATTATGCAATATTTTTTCTTCCTCTTTCATTTTTAGACTTTCAAACTGTCCTTTGTATGTATGAAGTTTGGATTTTTTGAATTTGGATACTCCTTCATAGGCACATTTTAATTTTTTCCATGCATGTTTAGTTGTCTCGCATTGCATGACTTTTACAAACATTGAATTTTTTAACCCACTCAAAAGTGAATTTAGGGATTTTGCATTGGGCTCATATTGGTCTAGTTCATATCTTTCTATAGGTAGGGCATCTAGTACTTTATACTCTTTTTTAACAGGCCTCCAGATTTTGTATCTAAGAGACATTAGATGGCACTTCATTATTACACTCCAGTATGCATAATTATCTCTAGTAAATAATGGAGGTATGTTGGTGGCTAACCCTTCTTATTGATCCATAGTGGTTTTTAATAGGATCTTCCTTTGAGTGATTTAAATTGTAGTGAAGGATCCTGTTCTGATACCAATTGTTGGAATATTGGACAATACTGAGAGGGGCGGGGGGTGAATCGGTATTGATAACTTTTAACAATTAAAATAAATTTTAACTTATTCATTAACACACATGATAAACAAGATACACAGAACACAAATTTATCGTGGAAGCCCAATTGGAAAAACCACCAATACTTCCTATTATCGCAAAATTATATTTACAAATAGTTTCTGCCTGCTTCTATAGACAAGGATGCTACAACACCCTATTTACCAGCAACAACTGGAAGGAGGCTATGACCCCCTAATTTTATCAGTTGTTACTAAAAGGATTTTTTTGAGTAACCTCTTGCAATAAACAATGAAAATGCATGATATAACTGAAATAGGAGAGAAAAAAAGAGATTTTATTGATCGCATGCCACTTCGAGGGGGCAACCTCCTTTGAGAAAGTTCACAACAAAATAACTTGTGGATGCCTTCATTGGCCTCAACATGTACTTATATACTAAGTATAATCTAAATAACTATTACTCCCCATGAATGTGGGATAATACAACATACTAATGAGACGAATTACAAAGAATATGCATCCAAAAAAATAAAGAGGAGGGTTGACACAGGTTCTTAATATCTCCTCCCTCTTAGAAAAGATTTGTCCTCAAAGATTTAGATGTGGAGACTGTTGCTGAATTTGAAGGATTGGTTCCCATGTAGCATCCTCTGGTTGCATGTCATGCCACTAAATTAATACCTCTACGTTGGAACAAGAGAGAAGCTGATGAGTGCGCTTATTGAGGATGGCCTTCGGTTCCAAAGTGATGGATCCTTCATTATCCAATTTTGGTAAAATAGTTTATGCTCTGATGTTGGTGCCAATCACTTTCTTAAGACAAAAGACATGAAATACTGGTTGAATGCAAGAATAAGGAGGAAGTTACAATTTATAAGCAACGAACCCAATCTTTTGAAGAACCTTATATGGCCCATATAAATTTGGAGCCAACTTTTGATGCGCTTTGAGTTTTAGGGAGGATTGCTTGTAAGGATGTAGATGAACAAAAATGATATCATTGACTTGAAAAGTGCACTCAAAATGGTGTTGATCGACCTATTCTTCCATGCGGTTTCTTTCCATGTGAAGATTGTCCTGCAAAATGTGAAGAATCTGATCTCGGTTTCGAAGAACCATGCTAAATTCCTGAACTGGTGAACTCTTGGGGGTGTATGGAAGGAGAATTGGTGGTGCCTGACCATAAAATACTTCATATGGAGTCATTTTAGATGTAGTATGGTAGGAACTATTGTACCACCATTCAGCAATAGGGAGCCACTTTGCCCACTGATGTTGTTGTTGTTCAGAGGTGAAACAACAAAGATAAGTTTCCAAACATTTTTTGATGACTTCAGTATGACCATCTATTTGTGGGTGATATCCTAAACTCATATTCAGTTTGGTGCTGGTGATGTGAAATAACTGGGTCCAAAAATGACTTGTGAAGGTTGTGTCGCGGCTTGAGACAATGGAAGAAGGGATTCCATGAAGACAAAATAACTAGTCCATGAAAATTTATGTGACTGGGGAGGTAGTATATGAATGGATGAGAGCACAAAAATGACTATTTTCAGAGAGCCGATCAACCACAACCAATATTATGGTCTTCACTTCATATTTAAGGATCCCTTCAATGAAATCCATCGAAATATCTATCCAAATCCTTGTAGGTATGGGAAAGGGTTCAAGTTAGTCAGGAAGGATTGTAATTTAACCCTTGTGGCATTGGAAGGTATCACATTCAGAAACCATCTGTTGAATCTCCCATTTCATTCCTTTCCAAAAGAAATTATGTCATTCCTGCTCATACGTTTTGACGAACCCAGAGTGCCCTGCCAATGGAGAATCACAGAGTTCATAGAAGACAACCTGGTGAAGGTCTGTGCTCTGTGGAAGCACCAGACAACCCTTTTAGCTCAGAGAAGAACCATCCCAAGAGTAATGCGGTACAAGAGAAGGGTTTCTAGCCAACTGTTGGATGATTTTAGATAATGATGGGTCATTGACATAGCCTTGATGAACATATTATAACCAATTTGGAATATTCATAGAAATAATTGAAAGAGAAGCATGGTCATCAAATGTGTAGGAAAGAGCATCCACCACAAGATTTTACTTACCCTTCTTGTAAGTGATCTCATAGTCATAACCCATGAGTTTTCTAACCGATTTTTGTTGTGTTGGGGATGAGACCCATTGTTCCAGTAAATATTTCAGACTCCAGTGACTAGTCTTGATGCAGAAATGATTTCCTAAGAGGTATGGACGCCACTTTTGTACTGCACGCAAAATAGCCATCATTTCCTTCTGATATGTAGAGGTGGATAAATTATTTCCAGAAAGGGATTTTCTGGTGAATGCAATGGGATGTTCATACTGAAGGAGGACATCACCAAGTCCATTGTCGCAAGCATCACTCTCAATAGTGAAGGGATTGGAAAATTTAGGCATAGCTAGAACATGTGTGGTACACATAACTTGTTTCAGTTTGTCAAATGCATACTCAACAACACGTGTCCATGTAAAAACATATTTTTTCAGTAGATTTGTTAATGGAGCTGCAATATTCCCATAATCCTTGAAAAACTTGCGGTAGTATCCAATGAGTCCCAAAAACCCACGAAGGCTCTTCACGGTTTGAGGATGCAGCCAATTTTTCATGGCATCTATTTTGGAAGGACCTATGCAAACCCGTTGTGCTAAAACAATATGCCTGAAATACTCTATTTCCTTCTTCCCAAAAATGAATTTAGACTGTTTGGCATGGAGATGATGATCACCTAAAACTTGAATTACAAGATCCAGATGTTGTAGATGCTCAACCAACGTTTTACTATAGGTGAGGATATCATTAAAGAAGATCAGAATGAAGTTTCACAAGTAGGGCTGTAATATTTTATTCATCAATTCCTGGAATGTGGAAGAGCATTTGTGAGGCCAAATGGCATGAAAAAAAATTCATAGTGGCCATCATGTGTGCGTAAAGTTGTTTTAGGGATATCATCCTCATGAACCTGAATTTTGTGATACCCAGAACGAAGATCCAACTTGGAGAAAAAATGAGCACCTTGAAGGTCATCCAAAAGCTAATCAACAATAGGAATTGGAAACTTATCCTTGATTATGATGTGATTAAGTGCTCAAAATTCAATGCAGAGGCTCCATGACCCATCTTTTTTTTGGATAAGAAGAACTGTTGAAGAGAAGGAACTGGTACTAGGGTGAATAATACCTTGCTTCAGTAAGTCCCGAACAAGCATCTCAATCTCTGTCTTGTGGTGAAATGAGAAGTGATAGGGGCTGATGTTGGGAAGAACGCTTCTAGGAAGGATAAGAATACAATGGTCCTTTGGTCATGAAGGTGGCAATCCCAATGGATCAGTAAAAACAAGTGCATATCGATCCAAAATTTGTTGAAGATCCAAGGGAGTAGTTGAGACCGATGAAGGTTGCATTTGAATGAAATGGAGTTTAGCGATGACACCATGTGAAATCTTCTTAAGAATATTTTCCATGCGATGTGAATAGATAATGCTGAGAGACCCTAGTTGTAAGCCCTTAAATGTGTGTTTTTTCTCATTAACTAAAAACTGCATCCAAAGTTCACCAAAATCCCATAAAATGGGTCCAAGTGTGTGTAAACACTTAGCACCCAAAACCACATTACATCCTCTTAAGGGAAAGGAAAACATGCCATAGCGCAAGTTATAATCCCCAATAGAGATTCACACATTACGACACTTCCCTTTGCAAGGAAAGGTGCCCCCATTGAAAATAATGACTTCAAAGCTGGAGCAAGGATGGACAAAACAATCGACCTATTTGGAGATCCCAAGGTCAATGAAGTTATGAGTGCTACCAGAATCAATGAGTATTGTAAAACAAAGTTTTTTGAAGAAACCCCTGACTCGCATGGTTTGTGGGGTGGTGACTCCAGCTAATGCATGGAGAGATATCTCTCGCTAGTCATATTGAGCAGGAAGGTCAATAAGAAGTTGTTGAATGTCACCCTTATCATCTTCAGAAATTTCAGGTGTAGGTGGAGAATCCACATATAAGAGATAGAGCTTGTTCTCAGCACATCGATGTCCTTGGGTGAATTTCTCATCACAATTATAACAAACCCCTTTTCCCCTATGTCCTTGTATCTCGGCTTCCAACAAATGCTTGATAGGAGTGGTTCTAGGAGTTGGAGGGATTGGAGGTATTTGGGGAACCATATTTCTAAATGGAACAAAAGTGGATTTAGAGCATTGTGAGCCATGATTGTGTCCTCCACCAACTTAGCCAACCCTAGGGATTCCATCATTGTGTTTGTATTGAAAATTTTAACCTCACTTCAGATTGCATCCTTCATACCACTAATAAAACAACTTCAGTAGAATGCTTCATGAAATCCTTCTGTTGGATTGGCCAGTTTCTCAAATTCTGTTTGATACTCCTTCACAGTGCTAGTTTGACAAAGTTTGGTGAGTGCTCTTGTGAAGTCATCAAAAGCACTAGGATGAAATTGTTGCAAAAGGAGTTGGAAAAAAGATGTCTAGTTTGGCTCTATGTGAGCCTTGATGTATCAATGGAATCATTGAAGAACTTCATGTTCTAAATGAAAGGATGCAAGTAGGAACTTATTGACATCTAAAGTGTTATGCAATCTGAAATATTGTTCTTCTTGTAAATCCATCCAGTTGGATCATCAGCATTGAAGAGAGGAAAATCAAGCTTCGGTCCATGAAAGTTGCTAGAAGAAGATAACCCAGTGTTTGCAAAAGACTTAGGCTATAGTCGGTTTCTCATGGTTGAATGCTAAAGATAGAGACCAAGAAATTTTTTATCCAGATCTTCGAGTTTGGTCTTGAGGGTGGAAATTTATTCTTCCATTTGTTTATTTTCTCCTGCACGGGTGACAACCATAAGCAAGATTTTTTCTTTTTGGAAATGGGTAGAAAAACAAAAACAAAAAGGGCTTTAGAAAATGAAAAATTTGAGTTGGGAAAAACTCAGGTGGGTAATTGGGGTTTGACTAGGTTTTGGACAATTTCAAGGGGACAGGGAAGAAAAAATGTGAATTTCATAAGCAGGGTGAAAGAATGGGAAAATTTGTCAAGAAGGAACAAAGAAGCATAATTTGGAAACAAACACTGTGGCAAAATTTGAAGGTGATTGGGTGAGAATCAGAGAAGTTATGGGAAACCCTAAAAATAGAAAAATGTGGTATTTTGGGCTTTGGGAAGTGGAATTTGGGATAGGGTCCTCAAGGAAGGAAATATGAATAATGGAATCACAAGGTTTACGGTGAATTTTCAAGGGAAATGGAGCTAAAAAAAAAGATATGGAAAAAAATCAGAAATTTACGTTTGTTTTCCTGCTCGGTAGAGATGATCTGTGACAGTTTCGAAAAAAATGTGCTTTATCAACTGGAAATAGATATGGAACCCAAGTATGTCGAATTCCTAAAGGTTCAAGGGATTCACTCGACCACCAATTTTTTCTAACGACTTGTGTATTGGGGCAGTACGCCTCACTCCACGACTCACGTAAAATTGATAATCGCTTTGCCACAAACGATAGCTCTTGGCTTAACTCATGGGTGGAAAATAGTCAATCAGGTAGGGGTCATTGTCCTTTTCACTTGGTAGGTCCTTTCAATGGACAACTACTTCAGGTTTCTTGTGGTACTGCTCACAATGAGTTTTAAGGCTATGCCCAAGTACTTCCCACAATTAAGTGGATAGGGTTTAGTTCCTGATCCAAATGAATAATACTGATGCAAAGAAGAATCACTATTGCAATAATCAAAACTCCATGATGTAGTGCAAAAGAAAAAAAATGGCATAAATTCCACCTAGCGAGCCCAAGAAAGTGCTCTGATATCAAATGCGAGGAACCTCCTTCAATAAACAATGAAAATGCATGATATAATTGAAATAGTAGAGCACAGAAGATATTTTATTTATTGCAAGCCACTTCGAGGGGGGAAACTTCTTTGAGCAAGCTCAATACAAAATAACTCATGGATGCCTTCATTGGCCTCAACACGTACTTATATACTAAGTCTAATCGAAACAACTATTACTCCCCATGAATGTAGGATAATACAACATACTAACTAGATGACATAACAATTATTACTCCCCATGAATGTGGGATAATACAACATACTAACGGGATGACTTACAAAGCATATGCGTCAAACAAAATATACTAAAAAAATAAAGAGGAGGGTTGACACAGGTTCTTAACAATGCTATGACACTGTATTTACCAGCTACCACTGGAAGGAGGCTACAACCCCCTTGCAGGCATGTAGTCTGTCCTAGCACCATCTTGCCACCCTAATATGTTTTTATCAAAATTCCATATCTTTTTATGTATTCAATTCTGTCACTGGTTTCTCATTACTTACTTGGTATCTGTCTTCTGCTGCTGCTATATAGATCTGAGCTATAGACACATCTCTTCTAACCTCAAAATATTGCTTATAAATACATCATTCATCTTTCTTTACAAATGAATATCTTTATTTTGGAGTTTCATAGTTGCACCCTTTCAATCTGGACACGTTTCTATTCATCAGACACATCACTTCATAATGCATGCCTCTTCATCAAACACGTTTCCTTACTTATCTGTTGAATTTTTTAACTATGTTTAAATTTATCAGTCACGACCTTCCACAATTCCCTTTCTGCAACAATCTTTTGGCAAATTGGTGTCTACAATGCTTCTGTTCGCAACTACCTTCCTGCAATTAACCTTCCACAATGATCTTTCCGCAATCAGCCTATCCACAATTTGCGTGAACTCCTTCCTTCCGCAATTGTGGATTTGCTTTTCGAATTTTCTCGAAACTGCTTCCACAATTGAGGATTGCAGATTGGGGGTCTGCTTTTCATAAATTCTCAAACATGAATGTTGCAATAGTCTTCCCGCAATTTTAACAAGCTTGCAGCTTGGCATTGCGGTAACTATTCAAGACCATTTATCTTTCTCTCTCTTATGATTTGGGTCATCCAAATATTCACTCCATAGAAACTTAGAGTTATAATGCTTCTGACTATGCTTGACATCGATGACAATTTAATCAGCAGTATTTTGTCTTTTGTTATTCCTTTGTAATTACTGAACTCCTTTGACATCAATGAAAACCATATTCAACAAGAAGGACCCAGTTACTATAGACTATAAGCAATTCTTATTGCCTCAACATAGAAACCCTCACTGGAGCAAGGGGATCTAGAGACTATTTTGCAGGAAGAATGGCATGATATTCTGGGTAACATCCAACATTATGTAACCTATGAAGGAATATTTCCTACAATGTATATGTATCATATGTGGTTCCTAGTACACAATGTAGGTATAAAAAAGATAAACCTCCCCTATTACTCACTCAAGAGTCTTTCTAACATGGTGACTACGGTTCAAAACCCCCATGAGTACACAATCCATAGTGTCTTCCATCATGGGTTAGTAAAGTTGTTGGTGGTTGAAGAATTAAATAAGTATAATAGATCCTAGTTGCATTTTCTACTCTATTTTTGTTTTAAACCCGAGAAGTAAATTCCAAAAAATGATAAGGTTAGCGTTGAACATAAGAAGAGGAAGTGACCATATACTTCAAAAGAAGCATTGAATCAGTTGCTTAGTGGTGATTGAGGTGGAGAAAATGTACAGGGAATCATTTCAGAACATGAGGAAAGAGAGAATCCTGAGCCTAAATCCACAGCGGAGGAGGTAATTGTGCAAACACCTACTAAAATTGATGAAGAGAGATCTCTCCTAGAAGATAATGTACCAAATATTGTCTAGGGTCAGGGAATTCCAACTCCTGATGGCCACATTCAAGATATGGGTAAAGAAGAAGAGGCCATTGATATTCAATAGTTAGGATTAACAGACAAAAAGTTAAAATAAGGTATGTTCAAGTAACCCCTTTTTGATCTTGAATAATTTGATATCAATGTTGTAAAGCCTGGAACTAGTAAACAGAGGCCAAAATCCAGGAAAACCAATAAACATTGATTAACTATGAAAGTGATGTTGAAACCTAATTTGAAGAAAAACGCTCTAATAGGTATCGAGTATTCCTTAGGTGAGGAATATCCAAAAACTAAGCAAGTATAAGAGATGCTATCTAATGTTTTGGGAACAATTGATGAAAGTAATAGAACATTACTAGATCTTTTACAAGGAAACCATTTGGTCAAAGGGAATACTATCATGGAAGATTCAAGAAGTGAAATTGAAGTTAATACTATAGATTTTGAAAACAAGGAAAAATATGTAGATACATAGCATTTCTTTGCATCCTCCAATAGGTAGGGTATTATAGAAAAGATGGATCTTCACATTGACGCACCTGCACATGAAAGTCATACTACAAAATAATCAAATGTAGAAAATATGCATAAAGAGTTACAATAATACAAAACACAAAATTCCCATTTGAATGAGTCTAATGATGTCATAATGCATACCAACCAAATGTTAAGAAAGGGCCTTCAAAAACTAAATGCAAACTATGTAGAATTGGTTGAGGCTACTGAAGAAGCGGTTAGAAGGAGGAAGGTGGCTCAACAAAAGAATGAAGAAAAAACAAATAAGGGTGAAGAGATTATGAATAATCTATGTGTCATGCAAAGGGAGTGTTCATTCCTACAGAAGAAAGCACAATCCTTGAATGGATTAGTTGTGTTGGCTGATTTCAACACTCAGAATTGCACCCTAGGTTGTGGAGGGTGAATCCCAAGGTAAAAACATAACCACTTTAAGAGAGGGATATGGATTCTCCATCTCTAGTGAGGGATATCTCACAGATATATAACAAGACCAAATATAGACATGAAATGAAATTCAGATATTGTTGTTGTTGAAACAGAGTAAGGGTACATTGGTCTATGGAGACACAATTATCAAGCAACATAGAGTAGTTTGCATGGGAAATGTATACAAAGGAAAGATAATACTTTGGTTACAGTCAATATGTTTTTGGTCTAGTGATAAGGAAGAAATGATGACAGTCCATTAACACAAAGAACCAACTAGATGAATTCTGCATTAACTTTGGTTGAAACGATTTGTGAATATCTAAAACGATCACCATAGCATAACCAAGTTTGAATTATGAAAACTATCACACACTTATGTTATATATGAAAGAAAACATAATGGAAATATTAACAAGAAGGACATGCACATAAAGAAGATAAATCACATAATGTACCTGAGAAATATACATGAATCTTTGCATTCAAAGGTCAGCATTCGACTCTGCAACTTTTATTAAAGACAGATACCAAAATTACATAACAAAAAAGTCTCACAGGTTTCAAACATGTCCTCCTCTATTGAGGGTATATTTATAGTGTTAACAAGCTCCCGAGACCAACCTCGAAAACCTCAAATCAGTTACAAAATTAGGAATCAATCTTAACAACTTATGATCTCGCAGATTCATAATGATTATTTAAAAAACAAGAAGGCATGTTGGGATGCACATGATGGAACAAAATGGAGAATTAAACACCTGGAAACCATGCCTGCTAGGTGAAAATGATGGCACCAAACCTCCTTTGACACTTTGCAATGGTTTCCTTTGTGCCTGCATCTTTACCTATGAAAAATCTTCTAGATCGTTGATCTTTACCTGCTTGAATCCTGACTGTTCAATGATGTGGCTCTTTAAGTTTTCACATATATGAAAGGTTGATTTATTCATGCTAGTTATATCAGTGGAATCCACCACAATCATAGATTTTATCTTCTTTAAATCTCAATCGTCGAAATGTGCCAATATTTAATTCATTTCACAAATCTGGAAAGTTATTTTCGTTATGAAAGTTTAATATTTAGAATGAATTTGCACCGTAGATCTTCATCATTCATCAATCTGAGCCATTGAAAGCTGCAGGGTATACCAAGTTACACATACATGACATCTAGTTAAATCATGTATATGTTCCCTTATTTTACACCGCTAGTCTCTACAGGATTGATTTCCTACCATTGATCAGAGATCAAGCTGTGACGGGTGGAAATCGGAAAACATAATCTATGCATTTCATGACCAAATTCTTATGTTACTGCTTTCTGCCTTTGTACTCCTTTCTAAACCATTGATATTGGGCAGGATCATCCACAGTCGTTGATATGCAATCAGTCTAGGGAGGGTGGAAATCGGAAAGAGGGATCCTAACTTTTGAGATTGAACTTATTTTCCTTTTGCGCTTTCACCATTTTCTTTCTGCAACGTCGATCTTGTGCGAGAACTCTCTAGACAGTAGATCTTAGGGATCACAAAATGTGGGACTTCAACCTTTCATGATTAATTTCTTTAAGTTTACGCTTTTTGTTCTCTTCCCCCTTGTTCTTTTTCAAGTCATTGATCTATGGCGAAGAAAATCTAAGCCGTAGATTTGGAAGATCGCGAAAAATGAAAAATCAGGATTCTAACCTTAGAAATCAAACTTCTTTAAGTTTTACGATATCTGCCCCTTTGCTTTCTTTCGTACCATTGATATTTGCAGATGCTCTCTAAGCCATCAGATCATGATTGCGGAAAGCAGAAATTGGGACTTGAACTTTCCTACGGCCAAAACTTAACATTTCCCACTTTTCGATCTCGCCCTTTGCACCTTTCCACGTCGTTGATCTGTGCAGGATATTTCCTGATTGTTGGATCTCAAACTGTGGAAATTAGAAGGTGGGAATTCTAATTCTTTATGACCTTTATTAGAAAATGGAAGGCATATTTTCCAACCTTTGCGACTGCAATTCTACCTTTTCTGCCTCTGCGTTTCTACTCCTGCTTTTTCTTTCCGCACCGTCGATCTTAGGCGGAATCACCCTGGGCCGTCGAATCTGGATCGCGGAAGTCGAAATTTAGGTTTTCCACTTTTGTAACCAATATTTAGTCTTCTCCACACTTTTCCTTCCAATTTTCCTTGGGAGGAAATGAGTTTTTAGCCTTTGATATTCTACGCTGCGCATTTATGCCATCCATTTCTTGTCAACAATCAGCTAAGGGAAGATTCCTTCGTTCACATGCATTTCAAGGTCAAAAATCATAATTTCTCTAAGTATTTGGCATTCTTATCCTAGAAATGTCCCTTCAAATGCCTGTAGACCTTCACCAATAGTATTTTAAGGTTTTATGATGCGAAAATTTACATACCTTATTCATCGTTATTCGCCAAAACCATTACTAATTACTTAGCCCATAAATGGTGGTAACAACTCGCTTCAACTAGGGATTCTATCCTACTTGCAAGGTAAAAAATAACCTCATAGACTAGGTGTCAAATCCATTGGGAGGCTCCCAAGCTTTCCTGAAATTCCCAACATGCTCTGAAAACAAGAACTAAACTGATGCTGAAACCAATCTGAAAAATTTACTGAAAGAAAATGCTCGCCATGTCAAGGTTATTAAAACATACCTACCCTAGTTATTGAGCATCAATACCCATTCTAGTAATTTTTGACTTCCAATGAAGCCAATCAAGTAAATGATCTCATCGACCAAACTTATCGTCCTGCTTGATTAAGAATAAAAATGAAGGACATAATGGTAGAAGGTTATTATACAAAGTCTTTTCTTATAGAAAGGTTATTATAAAAATTATGTTCTTTATTATACAAACATAACACACCATTCCTAATGCAAATCTTATCCATGTAGTCAGCCATAGGATCGTAAAAAACATGACAGCCTTCAGATTTTTCTTTTGTTTTCTTTTGACAATCATGCTTGGTCACAAACCGAAAGGAATAACTTAATGGAAAACGGTTATGATAAAGGGATTGATGTTTACTGTAGAGACATAACCAACCATTACCATTGCAAAGCTTCTCCATGTACTCTACTACTAGATCATAAAACCCCTAACAACCATCAAGTTATTCTGTTATTTGTTTACTCCATTAAGGTTGCTCAAACTGTAATTCCACATGCACATTGTCAAACTGGTTTTCAAAAGAATCATGCAAGGAATGTTCCTGGAAATTTGCAAATGAGACACCAACTTCTTCATCTAATATCTCAGAATTTAAAACCTGATTCCCTCCAAGTGTTTCAAAAAAAATATCATTGTGTTCTTCAATAGAAACAAGAAAAAAAAATCTGAATTTAAAAAAAGTAAAGAAGTATTCCATTTGGAGTCCTCCTCTTCTTCAAGAAAATCAGGTGAAATGTACTCTTCCCGACATTCTGAATTTGAAGAACATGAAGATATATCCTATTTAGGACCCTCAACTTCTTCTAGGTGATCTAATATATGATTGCAGACTGCTAGTTCTTCAAGTGCATTATCCAAGTAGTCATCCTCATATTCATCATATATAGGTGGACTGAGATCTTCTTCAAAACCACCACAGGCAGATTTTGTAACAGGGTGATTGCATTCTTAATCAAACAAATTGTAACACTCCTCCTGTACAACACTAGGTTGATCATCTTCTTTCTCATAAGAAGGAATATTGGAATGCAAAGCAGATTCTACTTGTATGTCCTTCTCATCATCCATTAATAAGAATTCCATGACATTATTCATATCCTCCAATTTCTATTTTTTATTAGAATCTCTTAATATTTGTTTCAGAAACTCAAATGAGGCATAACACAATGGAAAACTGTCACCTTCAGCACACTCACTATCTTCTCTGTTTTCAGCCCTTTGACCTTGAATTGCAATGGAACTTTCTTCGTTAACAGGCCCTGAACTTACAAAATCTACAGCTGGCCTTTGAAGAAAATGATGTTGCAAAAGGGGGATTTATGATTGAATAGGGGCATCCTCCTCTTGTGTAAAAATTTCAAGAGTTGAATAATATGATAAAGGATTTGATTTACATTCCCAAATTCTTTCTTGGTCACACAAAGATAAACAAGAACGCTGCAAACTATCACTAGATTCAGGGAAAGAAAAATAGCTGGTGGAATCAGATTTTTGGTTTATGTCAACTTCAGTTAGGGAAGACATTACCAACTGCTGGGAATTTTCTTGAATATCATGGAAATTGGTTTGTCTTTCTTTTTGAACTGAGTATTCATGTAAGATCTCTAAAACATATTCATGCATATACTTATCATCACCACATTCGTCTTTCATATTTTTAGTGATCTCTTTATCGTGTGTGCAACAATATTGAATTAATAGCAGAGAAGGATACTAATCTTTGAAATGTTCATGAAATACTCTATGAAATTATTTAAGGGAGGATAAAATTCCTGATGGTAGTCCCTCATACCATGACCTTGCATTTTATTCTAAACTAGTCATTGACATTTTCATTAAAGAATACTCATGTAGTTCAACTCCCAGCTTATGTATTTGCTTATGAAATCTAAACAAATGAATGCCATCATCATCATTCTTTCGATATTTGAATATTGGAAGATATGTTAGCCAATCTATATTAGGTATTTGATTGGGATGACCAGGAATGACAACAAGATTCATAGGAGCATACCTTGCAACCCGAGAACTCATCTTGATGATGGAGAAATTGAATCATCTCCTCAAACTTTGCAACTCCTTTTACAGTGGAGCTACCATAGAACATTTTTCAAACTAGATTCTTTGAAGATGGATTCACCAGGTGAAAGAGGAATTACCTTCTTGATGTTTGGTCATTATTCACCATTAACAATAAGATCTAAAACTATGACGTTCATACTTAGGGAATATTTGAACCCTCCTTTCGATATTTGTCTTTCCGGCCGTCTGTCTCCCCAGTGGAGTCACCTTCTAGAATATTTTAGGGGAGTTGCCAGGGAAAATTATACAACCTTTTTCAAATGTAGGAGTATCTGTTTTCCCACAGAAACTCTTTCTTCTTGGAATATTTATCATTTTTCCTAGGGCTGATTTGCACTTTCATCCCCAGTAACGACGCTAGTTTGTTAGCACTCAGAATTGCACCCTAGGTTGTGGAGGGTGAATCCTAAGGTAACATTAGAACCACTTTAAGAGAGAGAGCTGTATTCTCTGTCTCTAGAGAGGGATCCCTCACAGATATATAACAAGGCCAGATATAGACATGAAATGAAATCCAGATATTGTTGTGGTTGAAACAAAGTAAGGGTACAATGGGCTATGGAGTCACAATTATCAAGCAATAGAGAGCAGTTTGCATGGGAAATGTCTACAAAAGGAAATATAATACTTCGGTTACGGTCAATAGGTTTTTGGTCTGGTGATAAGGAAGAAATGATGATAGCCCATTAACACAGAGCACCAACTAGATGAATTCTGCATTAACTTTGGTAGAAACGATTTGTGAATATCTAAAATGATAGCCATAGCCTAACAAAGTATGAATTCTGAAAAATATCACACACTTATCTCATATATGAAAGAAAACATAATGGAAAGATTAACAGGAAGTACATGCACATAAAGAAGAGAAATCACAGACTTTAACTGATAAATATACATGAATCTTTGCATTCAAAGGCTGACATTTGGCTCTGCAACTTTTATTAAAGAAAGATCTCAAAATTACATAACGCAAAATTCTCACGGGTTTCAACCCCTTCTTCCTCTATTGAGGGTATATTTATAGTGTTAACAGGCTCCCGAGACCAACCTCAACAAACTCAAATCAGTTACAAAATTGGGGATCAATATTAACAACTTATGATCTAGCAGATTCACCATGATCATTTACAAAATGGGAAATCATGTTGGGATGCGTGTGATGGAAAAAAATGGATAATTAAACACCTGGAAACCACACCTGCTAGGTGAAAATGATGGCACAAAACCTCCTTCGACACTCTGTAATGGGTTCCTTTGTTCTTGCATCTTCACCTACGAAAACGCTTTTGGATCGTTGATCTTTACCTACTTGAATCTTGATCGTTCAATGATGTGGGCTTTAAGATTTTGCAGATATGAAAGGTTGATTTATCCATGCCAGTTGGATCAGTGGAATCCACTACAACCGTAGATATTCTCTTCTTTAAATCTCAACCATCAAAATATTCCAATCTTTAATCCATTTTAAAAATCTAGAAAGTTATTTCCTTCAAGCAATTTTAATTGACAGAATGAATTTGCACCGTAGATCTTCATCATTTGTCGACATGAGATGTTGAAGGTTATGGGGCATACCAAGTTTTTCATATGAGACGTCTCTCGTTAAATCACCAATAAGTTCCCTTCTTTCGCACCATTAATCTCTGCAGGATTCATTTCCTATCATTGATCTTAGATCAACCTGTGGCGGGAAGAAATCAGAAAACAGAATCTCTGCATTTCACGACCAAATTCTTATGTTTCCTATTTCCTCCTTTGTCCTCCTTTTTGAACCATTGATATTGGGTGGGATCATCCATATCCATTTATCTAAGATCAATCTGTGGAGGGTGGAAATCAGAAAGCGGGATCCTCACTTTCGAGATCGAACTTCTTTGCCTTTTCTGCTTCCGCCTTTCTGCTTCCACCTTTCCACTTCCTCCATTTTATTTTCGCACCGTCAATATTGTGTGGGAACTCTCTAGACCATGTATCTTTTGGATCATGGAATGCACAACTTAAACCTTTCATGATCAATTTCTTTAAGTTTTTGGTTTTCGTTCTCCGCCCCCTTGTTCTTTTCCGAGCCGTTGATCTCTAGCGGAGAAACTCTGAGCCGTCGATCTGGCAGATCATAAAAAACAAAAATAGGGAATCTAACCTTAGAGATCAAAGTTATTTAATTTTTTCTCTTTCCAATATCCGCCCCTCTGCTTTATTTTGGACCCTTGATCTTTGCGGTTGCACTCTAAGCCGTTGGATCCTGATCGTGAAAAGTAGAAATTGGGACTTGAAATTTCCTATGGCTGAAACTTAGCATTTCTTGCTTTTCAATATCCGCCCTTTGCGCCTTTCCGTACCATTGATATGCACAGGAGATTTCCTCAATTTAGGATCTTGGACTGCAGAAGTGGAAGGCAAGAGTTCTAATTGTTTACAACCAAACATTTGTATCTTTCTCTCCCCAATTTATGCTTCTGCCTTTCTGCTTTCATCTTTAGCAAACAATTAAAGGCATATTTTCCAACCTTCGCAACTGCAATTCTACCTTTTTTGCTCCCACCTTTTATTTCCACACCATCGATCTTGGGTGGAAGCACCCTGGGCCGTCGGATCTGGATCGCGGAAGGCGAAAGTTGGGTTTTCCACTTTTGTAACCAAGATTAAGTCTTCTCTGTGCTGTCTCTTTCGATTTTCCTTAGGAAAAAATGAGTTTTTATCCTTTGATCTTTTGCGTTGCACATCCAGGACGTCAATTTCCTGCCAACAATGAGCTAAGGGCGGATTCCTTCATTCACATGCATTTCATGGTAAAAAATCATAATTTGTCTAAGTATTTGGCATTCTTTACCTAGAAATGTCCCTTAAAACGCCTGTAGACCTTCATCAACAGTATTTTAAGGTTCTATGATGCGAAAAATTACGTACCTTATTCATTATTATTGGTGAAACAAATTACTAATTACTTAGCCCAGAAATGGTTCTAACAATTGGCTCCAACTAGGGATTCTATCCTCCCTACGAGGTAGCAAAGAATCTTGTAGACTAGGTGTCGAATCCATTGGGCAGTTCACAAGCTTTCCTGAAATTCCCAACATGCTCTGAAAACAAAAACTAAATTGATGCTAAAACCAATCTTGAAAATTAATGAAAGAAAATGCTCACCATGTCGAGATTATTCACACCTACCTACCCTACTTACTGAGCATCAATACCCAATCAAGTAATTTCTGACTTCTAGTGAAGCCAATCAAGAAAATGATCCCATAGACCAAATTTATCCTTCTTCTTGATTAAAAGAAGAAATGAAGGATATAATGGTAGAAGGTTATGACAGAAATCCTATTCTTTATTATACACACATAACCCACCATTCCTAATGCAAATCTTCTCCACGTAGTCAGCAACAAGATCATAAAAAACATGACATCCTTCAGATTTGTCTATCATTTGCTTGCCATAATCATGCTCTGTCACAAATCAAATGGAGAACTTAATGGAAATAGGTTATGATAAAGGGATTTATCTTTAATGTAGAGTTATAACCATCCATTAGCACTGCAAAGCATCTCCATGTACTCTGCTATTGGATCATAAAACACCTGTCAGCCTTCAAATTCTTATGTTATTTGTTTACCCTAGTAAGGTTGCTCAAACTGTAACTCCACCTACACATTGTAAAACAACTTTTCAAAAGAATCATGCAAGGAATGTTCCTAGAAATTTACAAATGAGACACCAACTTCTTCATCTAAGATCTCATAATTTAAAACCTGATCCCCTCCAAGTGTTTCAAAATAAATATCATAGCGTTCTTTAATAAAAATAGGCAAAATAATTTTTGAATTTAAAAAACATAGAGAAGTAACCCATTTGGAGTCCTCCTCTTATTCAAGAAAAGAAGGTGAAATGTACTCTTCTTGACATTTTGAATTTGAAGAAAATGAAGAGACATCCCATTTAAGACCCTCAGCTTCTTCTAGGTGATCTAATCTATGATTGCATACTGCTGGTTCCTCAGGTGCATTATCCAAGTAGTCATCCTCATATTCATCATATATAGGTGGATTGAGATCTTCTTCAAAACCACCACAGACAAAGTTTGTAACCGACTGATTGCATTCTTCATCAAACAAATTGTAACACTCCTCCTGTACAACACCAAGTTGGTTATCTTCTTGCTCATAAGAAGAAATATTGGAATGCAAAGTAGATTCTACTTGTCTGCCCTTCTCATTATCCATTCCTAAGAATGTCATGACATTATTCATATCCTCCAGTTTTTGTGTTTGATTAGAAGCTCTTAATCTTTGTTTCAAAAAATCAAATGAGGCATAACACAATGGCAATTTGTCACCTTCAACACACTCATTATATTCTTTGTTTTCATCCCTTTGAACTTGGATTGCAATGGAAATTTCTTCATTAACAGGCCCTGAACTTACAAAATCTACAACTGGTGTTTGAATAAATTGCTGCTGCAAAAGGGGGATTTCTGATTGAACAGGGGCATCCTCCTTTTGTGGAAAAATCTCGAGAGTTGAATAATATGAGAAAGGATATTATTTATAGTCCCAAATTCTTTCTTGGTCACAAAAATATAAACAATAACACTACAAACTATCACCAATTTAAGGGAAACAAAAATAGCTGGTGGAATTAGAGTTTTGGCTTATGTCAACTTCAATCATGGAAGAAATTACCAACTGATAGGAATTTTCTTGAATATCATGGAAATTGATTTGTATTTTTTTTGAGTTGAGTATTCATGTAAGATATATAAAACCTCTTCATCCATATACTGATAATCACCACATTCGTCTTTCACATTTTCAATGAACTCTTTATTGTGTCTGCAACAATATTAAATTGACAACAGAGAAGGATACTAATCTTTGAAATGTTCATGAAATACTATATGAAAGTATTTAAGGGAGGATAAAATTCCTGATGGTAATCCCTCATACCATGACCTTTCATTTTATTCTAAACTATTCATGAACATTTTCATTAAAGAATACTCATGTAATTCAACTCCTAGCTTATGTATATGCTTATGAAATCTAAACAAAAGAATGCCAGCATCACTAATCTTTTCATATTTGAATCTTGGAGGATATGTTATCCAATCTATCTTAGGGACTCAATTGGGATGATCAGGAATGGAAGCAATATTCATAGGACCATACCTTGCAGCCCAAGAACTCATCTTGATGAAGGAGAAACTAAATCAACTCCTCAAACTGTGCAGCTCCTTTTACAGTGAAGCTACCACAAAACATTTTTCAGACTGGATTATTTGAAGATGGAGTATCCAGGTGAAAGAGGCATGACCTTTTTGATGTTTGACCATTGTTCACCACCAACAATCAGATCTAAAACTTTGTTTTTCATAGTTAGGGAATATTTAAACCCTCCTCCCCATATTGGTCTTTTTGGCCGTCAGTCTCCCCAGTCGAGTCACCATCCAGAAGATTTCATTGGATTTGCCAGGAAAAATTATACAACCTTTTTCAAATGTAGGAGTCTCTATTTTCCCACAGAAACACTTTCTTCTTGGAATATTTTTTCGTTTTTCCTAGGGATAATTTTCAATTTCGTCCCCAGAAGTTTTTTAGCACTCAGAATTGCAGCCTAGGTTGTGGAGGGTGAATACCAAGGTAACAGTAGAACCACTTTAAGAGAGGTAATCGACTTCTGCTTCTTTAGGGAGGGATCTCTCACAGATATATAACAAGGCTATATATAGTCATGAAATGAAATTCAAATATTGTTGTGGTTGAAACAAAGTAAGGGTAAATTGGGCTATGGAGTCACAATTATCAAGAAACACAGAGCATTTTTCATGGAAAATGTCTGGAAAGGCAAGATAATACTTTGTTTAGTATCAATATGTTTTTGGTCTGGTGATAAAAAAGAAATGATGACAGTCCATTAACACATAGCACCAACTAGATGAATTCTACATTAACTTTGGTAGAAATGATTGTGAATGTCTGAAATGATAGCTAGAGCATAACCAAGTATGAATTATGAAAATTATCACACACTTATCTTAGATATGAAAGAAAACATATTGTAAATATTAACAAGAAGGACATGCACATAAAGAAGAGAAATCACAGACCATAAGTGAGAAATATACATGAATATTTGCATTCAAAGGGTGACATTCGTCTCTACAATTTTTATTAAAGAAAGATCTCAATATTACATAACACAAAAGTCTCATGGGTTTGAACCTTGTCCTCCTCTATTGAGGGTATATTTATAGTTTTAACAGGATCTCGAGACCAACCTCAAAAACCTCAAATCAGGTACAAAATCGAGGATCAATCTTAACAACTTATGATCTTGCGGATTCACCATGATCGTTTACAAAATGAGAAAGCATGGTGAAATGTGCATGATGGACCAAAATGGAGAATTAAACACCTGGAAACCATTCTTACTGGGTGAAATTGATGGCGTGGAACCTCCTTCGATGCTCTGCAATGGTTTCCTTTGTTCCTGCATCTTCACCTACGAAAATGATTCTCAAACATTGATATTTACCTACTTGAATCCTGACTGTTCAATGACATGGCTCTTTAAGGTTTTGCAGATCTAAAAGGTTGATTTATCCATGCTTGATGGATCAACAGAATCCACCACAACCATATATCTACTCTTCTTTAAATCTCAATTGTTGAAATATGCCAATCTTTAAGCCATTTCACAAATCTGGAAAATTATTTTCTTCATGCAAGTTTAATCGGCGGAATGAATTTTCACTGTAGATCTTCATCATTCATCAATATGAGCTGTTGAAAGCTATGGGATATTCCAAGTTCCACACATGAGACATCTATTTAAATCATTCATATGTTCCCTTCTTATACACCGTCGATCTTTGTAGGATTAATTTTTTGTCGTTGATTTGATATCAAGCTACGACAGGAGGAAATTGGAAAGTGGAATCTCTGCATTTCACTACCAAATTATTATGTTTTCGATTTCCTCCTTTTTCCTCCTTTCCGACCCTTTGATCTTGGGAGGGCTCATCCACAACCATTGATTTGAGATCAATATGTGAAGGGAATAAATAAAAAAGCGGGATCCTAACTTTCGAGATTGGACCTCTTTGCCTTTTGCTCTTCCGCCTTTCTGCTTATGCCATTTTCTTTCTGCAACATCAATCTTATTCAAGAACTCTCTAGATCGTAGATCAAATTGCGGAATGTAGGAATTCAACCTTTCATGATCAATTTATTTAAGTTTCCACTTTTCGTTCTCTGCCCCCTTGTTCTTTTCCGAGCCATTGACCTCTAATGGAGAAACTTTGAGTCGTCGATATGATAGATCGCGGAAAACAAAAATCAGGATTCTAACCTTAGAAATAAAACTTATTTAAGTATTTCACTTTTCAATCTCCGGCCCTCTGATTTCTTCTAGATTTTTGATATTTGCGAACGCGCTCTGAGCCATCAGATCTTGATTGCGGAAAGCGAAAAATCGGGACATGAACTTTCCTATTGCTGAAACTTAACATTTCCTACTTTTTGATCTCCGCCCTTTATGCCTTTCCATATTGTTGATTTGCATGGGAGCTTGCCTGACCATTGGATATCAAACTATGGAAAGTGAAGGCAGGATTTCTAATTTGTTACGACCAAATATTTGTATCTTCCACTATGGACTTTCTGTTTTCGCATTTTCGCTTCCGTCTTTAGCAGAAAATAGAAGGCATATTTTCCAACCTTCATGACCGCAATTCTACCTTTTCTGCTGCTGCCTTTCCACTCCCACCTTTTCTTTTTGCACTGTCGATCTTGGGAAGAAGCGCCCTGGGCCATCGGATCTGGATCGCGAAAGGCAGAAGTCAAGTTTTCCACTTTTGTAACCAAGATTTAGTCTTCTCCGCGCTTTCGATTCTAATTTTCCTTGGGTGGAAATGAGTTTTTATTGTTTGGTTTTCTGCGCTGCGCAAATAGGTTGTCAATTTCCCATCAACAATTAGCTAAGGGCATATTCCTTCGTTCACATGCATTTCAAGGTAAAAATTCATAAATTCTCTAAGTATTTGAAATTCTTAACCTAGAAATGTCCCTTCAAATGCATGTAGATCTTCACCAACAGTCTTTTAAGGTTCTATGATGCAAAAATTTACATACCTTATTGGCCAAACCCCTTACTACTTACTTAGCCCAGAAATGGTTCTTATAGCTGAAACAACACATTGAGTGTGAGTCAAATAAACCTACGTGCCCATACAACCAAGGAAAGATCAATAGAAGTTTTAGATATTATCCAAGTCATCAAAAGATCAAGATTTTCAAGCTTTAGCTCATGGAAAGTAGCATGTGTCTTAAATTAGAGATGGCAATTGTCATTAGGATTAAATTTTGATGGATCAAAAACATGTATTAGTTGCTAGTTTTTGTTTTTATCATCGAATGAATTTGTAACTATTTTAAGTATGTTCAATCCTTAAAATATGGATCTAGAAAAATTTCTTTAAATGTCTATTGTTAACCCAAAAATCACCCACATAGCTCTCAATGGCCTACATCGCCCAAGGACACCATCCCACAACCCTCATATCACTCCATTAGACCCTCCATTAAACCCCCACACCCTCAAAATATCCTAAGGATGAAGAAAAAGGGCTAAAAATTGCCAAAAGGAGCCCAAAATAGCCTCCTAAGAGATAAATCCCTCAAAAAGGGGCTAAAACCCTAAAAGGGGATAAAGTTAGGGCAGAAGGGGCTAAAGTCCTGACCAAGGGCTTAAAAACCTAAAACCCCTTGGAAAAGATATAAAAGGAGGGTGGGGGGTCACTCTCAAAACTCTTCTCCCATTGCCTATTGTTATGATGCCCGTGGATGCTTTGAGACCTTTGCCTCCCAAACCATCGACACTCCCTCTCCTCCATCTCCATCCCCATTGAGTCATTACTCCCCAATCAAGAGAGGTGATTCCACAAGCTTGGGCATGGTGGCCCATTTCCACTAGAGAAGGTATACCATGTTTTATTTCTGTTTCTTAGTTGTTTAATATGCTTTGCTTTCTAACCCTTGTCCCCATTTGCAGGTTTTTTTTTTTTTAACATTGTTTTGCAGGTTTTATCATAGCTTAGGATTTGTTTGTAGGTTTTGAAGGTGGAACCCTAACCCGTTTTTTTAGAGGGTTTCATCAACATTGCTTCTATTTCTTTCTATCATTAGCTTAGCCTTAGTTTAGTTTACTGTTCTGTCATTTCCATTTCTATTTTATTTTCTGCCACTTCCACCCACGCAGGAACCTATCCTTCTGTCCTATAGATAGAAGGAATCCATTCCTGCCCCTGTAGTAGGGAGAAATCCTTTCTACATAACTGGTGACCATACCAAGTCGATCCGACAGGATCCCTGGTTCAAAATTTTTATTTTCAAGTTTTTAAAATTTTTGCCCTAGTTTTTCAGAAATTTCATGTTAAATGCATCTTAGATTCTGTTTGTTTCCTGTTTTAAGCACTGCTAAAGCCTCTGCTAGGCCAAATTGAGTTAGGTTGACCACAGTACTAGTTTCTCTCAGTCAGATCTGACTCTGTCTCACAAAAAACCCCCAATCCAGAGCAAGGCACTCTTATCGAGGAAAAAGGTGAAACTGGGGCGTGTTCGGGTACACAGGGTACTCCCAAAAGACCGAATACCTTTAGCAACTGCTTCACACAGATAGATCATAGATCAACACATTGATTTTTGTCACGTGGTTAAAACCTTTGAGAGGGAAACAGTCCATGGCCCCAGCCAAATAGCTACTTGGAGCAATTTAAGATATGGCAGGCAGCTGAGAAACCGCTGTTCTTTAGGTTTCTCATCAACTAAATACAACACATATCTTAACAGACTTAAGAACTTACTGTTTAAGTCCTTCATAGTCATAGATCCTAGCTTTAAATCATAAAATTCCTTGGCCCTTTCTTCATATTATTGTTCAGACAGAAACTTCTTCTTGAAGTACCTTTTAAAGGTACTCCAATTGACCTCTTTTTGTTTGATCCCCTTGTCCCTTTTCAAATCTTGCCACCATATATCTGCCTTTCCAGAAAGGTTATATATGGCCATTCTCACCTTCAGCTGATTTGAATAATTATATATCTGAAAGTATTTTCTCATCCCGGATAACCAGGATTCTGCCTCTTCTCCTTTTTCAGTTTCTCCATTGAAAGTTGGGGGTTTTATTTTCTTGAACTCCCCAGAAATATCTTCATAAGGCCTGTACTTTTTCTTTCTTTTATACAACTCAGCCTCACTACTATCACTAGTAGTGTAATAGATTTGTTGTTCCTTACTTCCTTCAGATGATGAACTGCTATCAGGTTTAGCTAGTTTCATCTTTTTGGACCCTTTTTGATGGCTAGCTTCTTTAGATTCAGATCTTCTATTTCTCCCTTCAGTCTGAAATTTTTCTATTAAAATTTGATTTAAATCCTCTTGAGTCTTCAGAATCCGTTCATTGTCTTTCTTGACTGATTCTATTTCAGTATTTAAATTCTTAATAGTCTGCATCAGCTCCGAGGAGCGAGCAGTTACTTCCTCTATCATAGGTTCTCTAGACATTTGTCTTGTCTCAGTGTTTGGAGATTCCTCCTCAGCATATTCTCATAGGTTCTCCATACCTGCCTGTTAGATTCAGAAAAAGAAATTTTTTCTGCCTTTGACATAAAACAAAATACAGGTTAGTATATTATTTTTACTGTTCTGCGGAAACTAATTGGGCCACATCAAGGCCTAGTGTTTGAAATTGGCTCTGATACCACATGTCAAAACCCCAAAAATTCCGAAAAATTTAAAATTTTTAAAATAGCATATAATCTTATTAAATGCAGACATTAACTATTTGATTAGTTTATTGAATGATCTTTTATTATGCTTAACTTATAAGATGATTTTTCTTGTTAGTTACTGATTGATTTCTGTTTGCAACCACTAGGGGGATTGCCATGACAGACTGGGCTTACTTAGCTTCAGAGCTAATGCAGCCGTTTTCTTTCTCTTACAGATATACAGGTAATGTTCGGGTTGCTGCTAACAAATATTTAAAGTATTAGATAACAATTTTCTGTACCAAAATCATTCAGTAAAATTTTAAGCATGCTAGCCAGGTTTATCAAGCTTTTAAAGGTAAATCTTTTCTTATCATCTCCTTATGATCTTACTGATAAAAAGTTGGAAATTACTAGAGAATTAGATAGCTATTTTCCTTTATAATATCAGAATTAAGTAACCCTATGGAGTACTAGACCATTGATGAGTTTACTATAATGCAAAAGTAGAAGTAAAATAATATTTCCTATCTAGCACAGTAAATATAACTAGGTTACCATATTCAGACCAATTTTTACTCATCTGTTGTTACTGCATCATGCCAAGTTTAAATTAGAATATGTTTTGATTTACATCTACCATTGTAAAGGATCTGGAGTTAATAATATTGATCTATATACTTTTCTTACTTCCATTAATTACAAGGTTCACTATCTGATACATGTCTTCTCTTAACATTTAAGGACTTGCATTGATTGGAAAACTACTTTAATTTCCATGATTGACAAATGAATAAAAATCTATAAGTACCTTTAGAATTAGCCCTAAATTATCATGATTAAACTCGTTTATGATTTTCCAGACTATAATACCATCAAGAATGGTTATAATAAATTATATAAACTGCCTATCATACATTCACTTACATAATCCTTGTAATCTTTGAATATGAAGAATAACTAAAGTATACTAGTTATTACAAGGAGTCCAAGACTTATTAAGTGATTGTTATTACATTGGTAATAACAAGTAAGTAACCTTACTCCAAAATTGTGGGTTATATGGCTTGAATTCTACAATTTAAGGTCACATAAAGAAAGAATGACAAGTCTTTTACCATCTATGCAAAGCTATAGCAAATGGCATTAAAGTAGTAGAATTGTGAACAACTATACCTAACATCATTCCATTAACTTATAGACTTAAAAGAATTGATAAATCTCTTATTTTCACTTGAGACTAGGGTAAATAGCAATATAATGGTAAGTTTAATGAACAACTTATAGCTTAACATTATACCCATATCCTTATAAATTATATAATAAACATCAAACCTTCGATGCCTAAAATACCTCAAGACTTAACCTTGAATGATATTTATAAAGCATGGTTTTTAATATTTAAGGCAAAGTTTTAATATATACAATGCAAGGTTTAAAAGCATTGTTCTAACATCGTGGTTGTGCAATGTATGGCAGGTGAAACTATGGTATCACGACCATAAGGAATATCCATGCTATGATTTTGTTTGGAAAATCAATCAATGGGAATCTTGTTGTAGGACATTAGAACTTCGACCCACTTGCATGAAATAATTTAAAATGCGACGTGGTCACTCCAGAACCATGCATTGGTGCTATAAATTCGTTGACTCAACCCTAATTTTCTATTTCTCCCTTGCCTTCGGGCTAGGTCGCTCTGTGAACCCTCCTGGTCCAATTTTTGTTGTTGCATTGTTTGATAGCTGCTTCTATGCAGCTTCAGTCCTTCGTGCTCATCTGCTGCACTGTGTGGGAGTCATTAACTTGCTGTTGGCAGCCATATGGTTGTTGAAAAACCTAGGGTTTTTCCTTTCGGCATCATTGTCGACCCTGTCGCAGCGTGAGTGTGTCCTTCGACTTAATACTGTCAATGCTTCCATTTTGGAAGATATCCTTTGCTTCTGCCAGTTCGTTCTTCTCGGTGACAAGGGAAGGGTTCATGCTTCTTCTGATCGTGGTTATCAGTCTATTCATGGTGGCTGTACTTCCTTCAAACTCGCCGGTAAGCTACAGTTCAATCTTTTGTTTTCCAATTCAAGATTATAGCTTAACAATATATGTTTAGGGTTTTAATTTAATAAACTGTTCCTTTGCATTTCAGGTTGGGTCTTTACTTGAGGAAAGGAAACGTGAGGTTTCGGCTATTGGCTTCTCCCCGGTAAGCCTGGTCTCAACCATGGCGTTCCTCCTTGCTGGTTTTAATAGAGCTGTTAGTGAATGGCCTAGAGTGACGTGGCTCTGGTGATTACTTCAGTTCTGTTCAGTCTTTTAACTGCGTGTTAAGATGAGTTCTTAACAGGTTTAACCCTGTGTTGTAAATGGATGTTACGGCTTTGATCGATGTTGTAATTATTCTTCTTTCTTCTGTGTTTAAGATTACTGTAAAAGAAAATACTGTATAAAAAGGGCACTGGCTGTAAGCCTGCCTGAAGATGAGGTTGCGGCCTCTACCTCCTTTTTCCTTTACTGTACTCTTAAATTGTTTAAGGTTTTCACCCAGAGTTTTGTATTATGACTTAATATAAAGCCTTCCTGTATCATCGAGCTTGTTTATCGTATGCATTATAAATTTTATGATTTGTATAGGAATGAGTTTATAACCACTTATACTGTGAACCTACGATACGGCCGTAGGTGAAACCATTGTTTTTAACTCTTGTATTTATTTTATTTGCATAAATTGACTTATAGGGTTCAACCCTAATTTTACAGTTGAGATTAAGTTCAGTTTCTTAATCTGTCATTAAAAATTATAACTCTGTTGATATTTAAGAGTTAAATGAGTGATATTAACCTTAATGGTCAAGCTCGATGATTGAGCTAATTACTGTTCTGTTATAACTAGGTTATTTAACTGTTGGTAAAATTCTTTTTAATAAATTGCTGTGAGGGTTATATATCTTGATTTATTTGTTATATGTAAAACTTCTTAAATTATAATTAGGGTTTGTGCCCTTATACAACTATCCTAGCTGAAAATACCATTCTCTTACATTGTTCTTAGTCAGGATATAAATACTGTAATTTATTTTATTATATAAAGAATTTGGGAGAAAACGTACTCTCCAGCTTATTATTAAATAGATTTGTTGTTAATGTTTCTGAACTGGATTTACAACTTGACTTCTATTTATTAGAAGCTATGAATGTAAAGTGCATACCTTTCAAATTAAGAAAGCCTGTGGTATTCTTGCTATATTTTACTATTGTCTTTTAGTATTGTTTATTTAATTTGTAATACACAGAGTATAAATATTTTGTACATAAATCCTTATTTGTTTATTCATCAAGTATAAATAAACTAGGTTTATACTTGCAATAATAAATTATTACTTAAAGTGTTACTTTTATAATGTATACATTATAGATACATTAATAGTAATACAATAATGATATTACTTCTTACTAAGGTTTCCTTTGATTATTTTAAATGTTGTTATCCAATGTTTGGTTTAGTTTATTTATTTAGTTATAATTCCTGAGTATTTCTAAATAATACTCATTTAATATTAAAGTATATTTTCATATACATATCTATATAAATTCCTGTATATGTGATAACATTTATTTACCATATTTGAAAATAGAATAACAGTTTTGAAATATCCTTAAGCTTAGCTGAAATAAAAGATTATATAGTAATTAAATAATTGCATTCTTAACCATAATACAGACTACTACCACTAGGATTTATCTGTAAAATCAACCAATGAATGATTAAATCCTACTGTCAGTATTGTCTTTTTTAACATTAAGGGTTAGATTCTTTTAAACTGGAAAATAACTATTATAAGACTTGAACAGCAGAAATACTTAGTCTATCTTTTCTTTATTGCAGCTAGTATTTATAGGAAGCAAGATACAGTACTAGGAAGTAGTTTTTTAAACTATAAGAAAATAACTTATAAATTCCTGAAATACTTGTGGTTACTGAAAGTAACTAACAAGAAACTCAGTTCAGAAGGATATTCTTTACAATACCGGGTACTATGCTGGAGTACGGTTTAGTGATCCCAGATGTGGAAAAACACAGTAACTATTAACAGATTTAACTACTGATATTCTGAGATACTAACTTTACTAAACTAACTAATTCCTCAGACATATAAAATAAACATAACATGCGTCCTTTCATACTCAGTAAACATAAAGAAATAAGTGACAGAACCTGTTTAAGTTGTGGACAACAACAGCAATGGGAGGTCATTCCTCCCTACCAACTCCTGGAGAGCTCTCAGACAGTGGCTTCTCAGGACCCCCGAGCTTGCTCTGGTCTCCCTGGCTGGAACTAGGTGCAACAAAGTTAGATACCAGTTTTCAAACTCAGTATTAACTCAAAACTATCGGTCAGTTCTCTCAGCCCAAAAAGCTGTAATAAAATCAAGTTACTGCAACAATCCTCCTAAAACAACTTCCTTACTGTATTTCCCTCTTCCTTAATGGATTTCTTGAATAACATTCACCTGAATGAATTCTCTCTGGAAAATATCTGAGCAGCCTCAGCTCTCTTCATTGAGTACTTTTAAAAGATTGCCTAGGTCTTTGTTGGGTTAACTGTCATTTAATGAGCCACCTGCTCTGATTCCACTTTCTTGGGGAATCATGACCCCAAATATAGGGAAGTTTCCACCTGCAACTTAGGAAGTGTTTGAGGATGCTGCCACTTGTGTTTTTCCTTTCCACCTAGTTCCATCCACCAATTTGACCAGTAACCTCTTTTAACAGCTCTCCCATGCTGTTGTCTCCATAATTTATTTATTAATAATAAAATATTCTGAATTACACTCCATTACTGTTGACTCTGCTGAGTCATCAATCCCTACTTAGGATTAAGTTTAACATAATGTCTCAGAAATATAATAAAACAATTTACATAATTTTACAAAATTGGGGTATGTGATAGAGAATGCCTCCTTGGTCAAAACCATGTTTCTTGAAGCTCCAGAATCAATGATAAAACTGGGTGAGCTTGATGTGCCAGCAACCAATGCATGAACTCTCTCTCTCTGTCATCTGAACTTGATCCTCCTTCTCTCTTCTTTGAGCTGTCTAGAAGGGAGATGCCATTCTTCTCCAGGAGTTGGGTCAGCATGTCTATTTGATTCTTCATACAAAAGCTTTCAGTGTGATTGCCCTTATTGCAGTATGCACACTTGTTCATTTCACCTTTGTTTTTCTTCTTCTGGTAGTTCTTCTTGGAACCTTGTGGCTCCTCTGGAGACTATTTCTTGTCTCTCTTTTGCTCAGGTGGATTTTTAGCTTTCTTTTTTATTTTTGAATCCACCTTCGAATCTCCAGCAATCAAAGCTTGATCTTTGGATGGTTTGATGGTTCCCATCATCACCATCTTGTCCTGTTCTTGTGTGAGAGATTCCATGAAATATGCAAGGCTAGGCATCTTCCAGGTTCGAGCTATCAGTTTTGTGGCATAGAAGGTCAAAAAAAACACTGAATAGTTAGGGCCTAGCTTCGAGAGAATGGCTAGGACGAGATGATCATCTTTTTTTTCAATCCCACACTGTTTCAGCTGCAAAACTAGTGCTTTGAACTTGGAGAAATATAGCTGCAGGGATTCAAAGCTATTTCGTCTTAGAGAAATCAGCTCATTTTCAATTTGATGTCCCCTCATATCATCTATCATTCCAAAAAGATCAGAAATATTCTCCCATACTTCATTCGGTGATGTCAATCCATCAATATGGAAAAGGAGGTCTCTGGAAATACTCAGACACAGGAGGCCATAAGCCTCATCCCTCCTGTTGTGCCATTTTATCTTCTCTGCAGCTGCATTAGGTTCTGCTTCTGTTGCCATAGTCACCCTGTAGAGGCCTTTCGCTCTCAATGGTATCTCCATCTCTGCTTTCCATTCAAAGAAATTGAAGGGAGTCAAGATAGTTTTCTGTGATTGATCCATAGCTTAGAAAATCTGTCCCGGCTGTCAGTAGAAGGCTCCTAGTCACTGGTGTCGAACCTGCAAAACAATTTTGGAGGAGAGAAATTGATCTACAATGGCTCTGATACCATGTGGAAATTGAACCCAGTGATAGATTAATTTTACTCACAACAATTAACAATTGATCATGCAAAATCACTCACAAAAGAGACTGAAATTGGAGCTGAACACTGAACTGTATTAACTCAGTGTACAATATCCAACCCTGTAAAATAATAGGTTGCTGAATAAATAACATACATCAGGGATTCGAATGCATGAGGAGAAATTTGAATCTAGCATAAAGCAGGCTTATTAAAAATAAGCAAATCCCCCATAGGTGTAAAAAGTTGATCCCAAATCTGTCATGGAGCTCACGAATTGGAAAAATGGCTTAGGAAAGCTAAATATTGGTGGAATGGAAGCTCATACATGCTTTTGTAAGGAGAAAAGAGTGGAGGATGAAGAGGACAAAAAACTAGTTCACCTCACCTAGTCTAGCTTTTCCATTTGCCTTAAAACACTGAAAAAGCAGGGAATAAAGCAGAAAAAACAGAAGGGTGCCTAGGAGGCCAGGAATAAAGTAGATTTGATTCCTTGGGCTTTTCCATGTGCTACATGAGTCAAATAAGTCAAGTTTGACCACTATGGATAGGTAAAAGACAACTTGCACAAGGTGGGACACATGAACTAGGCTAATAAGACAAAAATAATTAAATTAATGTCTAAGTGGGTAAACTATGGGTTGATTATTCTAACAAGAAGATGCAGTATAAGAGTAACCAAAAATGCAAAGTGCATGTCCATGAGAGTTAGATTCTGAAGACGAATCTAGGTTGATGTGGTGCTTCTTCATTGCTGCTTCCAAGGCTGCCATCTTCTTAAAACATTTAGATTCATCATGATTATCTTTCCCACAAAAATTGCAATGACGCTCAGTCTTCTTTCCTTTTTGCTTGGATCCTTTGTCATTTTTTAAAGGAGGAGCTGACTGAGAGGGTTTGGGACCCTTGTTGTTTGGCTTATTATTGCAAAAATTATGTCTCTTGGGAGGCTTGGACTTTTCTTTCTGTTGGGAAAATAAGGCTTTCCCAGATTTATCTGCATTGTTAATTATTCCAATATGAATGAGCTTATCTTGCTCTCTAATTAAGGAATCACAAAAGGATTCAAGGCTAGGCTCTTGATAGCTAGTTGTAGTCAATGATTCTTTAATGGAGTAGAATGTAGATACAAAAACATAATATGCAGGTTCAAGTTTTGAAAGAATATGACAAATACATTGTTTGTCTTCTTTCTTAATCTTGCATTCGGCACATAATAGTCTAAGAGTTTTATACTTAGATAACTATTATTGAATGCATGAAAAATCATTTGGATTCAAGGAAAGCAATTCATTCTCAAGTTGATGACCCCGAATTTCATTGTGTTTACCAAACACAAATTCCAACTTTTCCCAAGAGAGATTAGGTTCATCAATTCCAAATATGTGGAATCACAAATCAGTAGAGATTGACATCCCAATCAATCAATGAGCTTCATCACATCGATTTGCCCATTTAATTTTCTTATCATCATCAGTGGGTTCTGTTTCTTTCCCTGAGGTTATCCTGAAAAGTCCCATACTTCGTAGAACATTCTCCATACGAGATTTCCATGAGAAATAGTTAGAACTTGTAAGTATAATATCACAAGGTGGCCATAATATAAAATAATGGCTGAAAAAACAAAAACTCACTATCTGGATGCAAAGAGCTCGAAAAAATATGTAGTTTAAAAAAAAACGGCACTTAAAACTGATTCCGGATGATGAAGCTATGCTTGATCAAAGAAAATGTTAAAGATGTCCCCAATAGTGATGTGGTAGATATTAACTTGACCAACTAAAAAAAGAAGCCCCCTCTTCCCAAGATCAACCTTTGACAATCACTTTTACAATAAAGTTGCTTTGAAGTGAATCACTTTTGTAGAATAAGTGATGTTCACTTTTACAATAATCTGACTTTTAAATAGTGCAGCAATAAATTAAAAGACTTAAGTGACTCACTTTTATTTTATTTTATTTATGTGAGATGCACTTTTACAATAAAGTAACTTGAAAATAGAAATTGCATGCACTAAAAAGTAGCTTGATAAGACTTGAACTCAAGACTTATCAAGTTCTAAAGCAACTTTGGACCAAGTGAAATAAGTTTAAAAGGTACGTAAAAGTATGGAAAGAGGAAGGGTTTTTTTTATACTCTTCTCTCTCATTTTCCGTGCTTGCTTTCTTTTCCTGCAAATCACGAAAAAAAACGAAAAACAAAAACAAAAAAACTTTTTCCACACAATGGGGTTAGATCTTGGTTAGCTTCCCAGAATGTCTACGTTTTCAAGTTTTCTGATTTACCGTGATCACACAAGGTGCATGACAAAGAGCATATGTAGCCGAGAAGACAAGAAAAAAAAACTTTCCCTTGTTGTTTCTGATTCTCCATGATTGCGCAAGGTGCACAGCAAAGAGCATACACAGTTAGGGAAAACAACAGTTTGAGAATAAAACATAAAAGATCTAATAATAAACTGATAAAATATGAGAGATTAAAAAAAAACAAATCCGTCACTGTAACATTATACCTTTAGATTTGCCGAAATAAGTGTTTTTGGAGCAAACTGAAATGGTTTTTGGTGAAATGAAAACTATTTCCCAATGGAAACAGTGCTCCAAATGCAATGGAATAGCTCCCATAAGACAAAAATGCATATAAAATCCAAAACTAGAAACCCTTTCAAAGTTTCGGCAACATGGGTTCCATATCTAGATCAAAACCGAAGGCAGCTCTTCATAAATGCTCTGATACCATGTTTGGGTACACAGGGTACTCCCAAAATACTGAACACCTTCAGCAACTGCTTCACACAAATAGATCCTAGATCAACACATCGATGTTTTTCATGTGGTTAAAACCCTCGAGAGGGAAATAGTCCATGGCCCCAACCAAATAGCTACTTGGAGCAACTTATTATGCAAAAGAAAGAAAGTTACATGAGCTTCTCATAATCGATCAACTAGCCAAGGACCCTCTATGCTCTTTAAATAGAGATCATATACCAATCAGGTGTTAAGCCACTGATCAATGGTAGGTATGATCTAAGAAAAGTTGAACCGTTGGATCACTCTATGTCTAGAACATATCGTGACCGTCGGATTAGAATATTTACAAATGCATACTAATGCATACTAAAGAAACACACATTTACCTAATGGATATATTACACAAGTTGATCTTAACTAACTCCTAAGTGTCTAAATATCCTAACAGGGTGCACTTAATGAGCAAACAGGTGTGCCTAGGGTGCACTTAATCTCCCAATAAGTGCGACTTCAGCCTAGAAACTCAGTCCATGGCTGTTTCTACATTCTGTGCTACCCCCTTGCTCATTTCTGAAAAAATCTCATGCCCCCCTTGCCGGATTTGGTCAGAAATGTGCGGCCTGTCAAATAGAACTTTAATTTGAGTTTAATATACAGTAAATTTCAGTTTCAGAGGACTGTTAGTGCGGCCCAGCCGCCTCTGTCCATCATTGCAAGTTAATTTTAGTTTATGTTTTTATTTTTCAACAATTTATTTCATAAACAATGTGTAAATGTTAAGTAAATATTAATGGCTTAATAGAATGAACCTAGCCTAACTAAAATCAACCTAAAATCAACCATCTTTCTTCCCCTTCCTCCTCTACCCAGTCATCACCCTCTGGGGTATTTTGGGATACGATGAAGGGAAAGATTGTATAGATCTAGGCACTCCATGTTATTGTTCTGAACCATTAAAACCGGGTGACCTAGAAGGTAGAGGGGGTGGAGAAGGAGGGCTTCTCATGACGATAAGTGTTCTCCCTGTTGCCCAACCTAGCATCCGAGAGGTGACCTGAGGATCTACGGATGGGCTTAGTCCCATTGTGTTGAGAGCCCAACACCTTCTCTTGGTTGAAGAGGAATATCAGTGTGAGGTAGACATCTAGTTAGGCCAGCAAACATTCAGGGTTAATCACTATATTTGTTAAAAAATTTCTGATTATTTATGCTTGCATACACAACCATAATGACATGAACTCTACCATGATGAATTCATAAACCATTTACATCAACCAAATACCAGAAAAACAAACAAACAAATACACCATACCAACTAATTAACCCAACTCAGTTCATCACGCTAAGTGAGCCTTAAAATTTACTAATTTACACTAAGTAAAAACAACTCTGCAGTCTTTGAGGACATAAGTCCCCGACTACTTCAACTATGGGAAGTACTTGGGCTCTGCCTAGAAACTCATTGTGAGAAGTACCACAGGAATTCCAAAGTACCTGGCCACTGAGAAGAATTGCCAAGCGAAATGGGCAACGACCCCTTTCGATTGAGTAGAAACACCTGTGAGGAACAAGCCAAGTGTTGTCTTCTGGTAGTCTTGGTGGCCGAGAGACCACCTTTAGCCAATAGGAAGCCACTGAAACTGGATTCCAAATCTCATTCCCACCAGTTTCATACATAAAATCAAACACAATTGATCCTCCACACTCTTCCTCACGCCTAAGAGGCGAACCACCACCATTCAGAACACTCAATCGGCACCGTCAAATTAGTTCTCAATGATATCCCACACCATCAGAGGGCCACATAGCCTCTGATTCTGATTCAGACCCATATCAGTCTGAACCAGACCTCCACACCGCACCATCAAGCCCCATGGCTAGTGCAAACCCGGATCCATTTTCTGGCCTAACCTTAGCAAGTGGACCCATGTCCAGATCACAACTTATCACCCACAACCTCACAAGTGGCCCAAGCACAATCATGCAGATTGCCATTAGTCAGTTTCCACCACCTATAGTGACTGGCCAAGCTGGCCCACTTGCAGCACATGAGGGCAATGGCCCTTCCACACACACTACCCCTCCTACCACACAAGGGGGCAGCGAACCATCCACTTACATTGCCCCTATTGTCATACATGGGGGCAATGTTCCTTCCACTCATATTATCCCACCCACAACACTTGGGGGCATTGTCCCATCCGCAATGGCACCACCGCAAGCACCCCCAGCTGTGGAGATGCATTATGCACCTGCAAACCCCACCCCCATCGCAACTCCATCCCACATCAACTTGGGGTCAAATCTGCCCTTCATGGCTTGTCTTAACTTGCTTGATTTGGCTAGATTAATAAACGACCCCATCTGCCACCAAGCTTTTTGGCCACCGATGCCAACTAAGCTGCCATCAGACATCCCCAAGTTTGAAGTCAAAGCAGGGGCATGTCCCCAAAACCACATAATGACATTCCATCTATGGTGCTCATCCAACAGCATTGTAGACGACTCCATCAAGCTGAGGCTATTCCAACGCACCCTTATAGGTGCCGTGGCTAAATGGTACATTGAGCTGCCACAAGCCAAGTACCCATACTTCAACTCCCTAGCCTTCATGTTCCTACAGTAATTCCAACTCCCCGTTAGATATGACGAGGGAGTGGATATCCTGTTATCTTGCCGTCAAAGCACTGCCACTCACATAACTGACCATATCCATGAGTGGTGGTGACGTCGTAGCCTATGCAAATCCAACTGGATGACAGGATCTTCTTGGATTGGTTCCTTAAGATCTTGCTCCCGCCCATCGTAAAGGACGTCACATCTGAATGTCCCCAATCTAAAGAAGAGGCCATACTGAAGTCCCAACAATTTGACTTGATCTACTCTCACTTTGGATACCTGCACACTGTCATTCCAAATGCTCCCCATTCGAGTACCTCCTACTGCGACGCATTGGGGGCATCCCATGCTATGGACGACATCATAGGGTCAGTTTCCTAACAACCACAGCCTCGATCGACACCACCTACTATTACACCACAACCAAGCAACACTGCTAATGTTGCTTACCAAAACCAAGCTCCGGACTATGCTAGAATGATGTCCCAGTCCGAAGCAACAACTTGCTATGCACAACCTGCGCCACCGTAGTAGGCTCAAGCCATGGCTTAGCCAACACAGTAGTATGTGGGTCAAATGCCCACATTTTTGGCACCACAACCCCCACAAATATACTATGCACCACCAGTGCAACTAGTTCAAGCCCCCGCCCCCGCTCCGTTGGGACAAGTGTTCACATGAAAAAACCATCTAAACCAGCCTGCCCCCAACAATAAACAAGGGAAAGCTAGAAACAATTGGCCCCACAACCAAGGAAATAACCAACCACAAGGAGGCAGTCAACAACCAAACCCTCCCAACAATGTCGTGGCTAACCGGCCAACCCAAAACCCCCCACAACAGAATGCACCAAGATGCAACGCCCCATTGCGCACAAACCAACCATGCACACTATGTGATGTTTATGGGAATTACATGTTCAAGTGTCCCCTCATGGCTCGCGCTAAGCTAGCCATTCAAAACGAGGCCTAACAGGCCGCCAATGCTACCAATCAAGCCTAACCCAATCAGGCACCACACCGACCTCCCCCCATGGTGCTTCAAAACCCACTACCAATCCAAGGATTTGTAGCAACCCCTCCCCCTCCCCAAGCCAATCCCAATGTTCCGGGGGCACTGCCCATGACCAAAATAGGTGTTCACCACCTACTAGCCATGACCACTAAAAATGTCAACTTACAAACTAGACGGAATCAGTACAGTACCACCACCGAACCTGCCAACTCATCAGCAGCATCCACGTCTAAGACAGTCAACCTACCTCTTCAGTTACCCCCATTCCCATGCCCCCCGATACACAGGGTTTCCAATAATGACACAGCTAGAGCTGTAGTTAGCTATAGCATTGTGGATGATTTGGCCCAAACACCAACCGCCATGTCCGCTCTTGAGGTACTTAAAACATGCCCAATGCAGTGGAAAGCCTTACTAGCTGCCCTAGGGGTAGTAGACCCCTTCGAATCCAATTTGATCACATTCGACATAGAGAACAGGGAACCACACATTCCATCAACCATCGCCTTCCAAATTTCGGTGTTTATACAAAATTTGGTTGTGCACCGATGCATAGTGGATGAGGGAGCATCCACGTATGTTATGTCTACCTTGGTTTGGTAGAAACTTGGATCACCAATTCTTCAACCGTCCTCCACAAATATACGGGATTATGATGGACATTCCACTAAATCCCAAGGAAGCCTCACCCATGTCCCCATCACATTAGCCAAGAAGACAGTGTTGATCGATATAGAAGTCGTCAATGCTCAACTAGACTACAACCTCCTCCTCGGAAGGAGTTACATGTATGCCATGAGAGTAGTCGCATCAACTGTCTTTCATCTCATGGTGTTCCCCCATGAAGGGAAGATTGTGACGATTGAACAGCTCACTTATCATGATCCACAAGGGTTTACAGCACCTGCCAACGTTATCCCTACCATCACCACCATTGAGCCACAAGGGACGACCATACATGCCAATGTCATCCCTGCAACCAACACTATGGTTGACAACACACCAGCCTCTCCATCGTTGAATGTGGGCCCTGGGTTTTTTGCTGATACCACCATGACGGCTCATTTCCTATTAGTGTCACCACCATCGACACAAAATAAAACTGTGAACTTGTGCATGGTCTCATCTAGCACCGCTGCACCCAAACAACCACCGCAATCGCAGCCCCAACCACAACCACAACATCGTTTGCAGTCTCAACACCAACATCAACTACAACATCACTCACAGTAGCAGCATTACAAGTAGCCACAACCACAATCGTATCCCCACATGCAACCATCAAGGAGTTATTTGGGCTCATCCCCAGTCCATACGATTCCCTTCCTCTTCCCCCCACCTGGTGTCATGAGCAAATCGGTAATGGCCACCTTGATCCTACCCAACTTTACATTGGGAATTCCCTGTGTGGTATCTTGATCCACTAGCTCAACCAGTAATACCCCAGGTTGTTTTAACCCCAGTCCGATCCTCCACCCGGTCCGCACAAGCCAACCGCTGCACCCACACCTACACCACACCAACCAAAAAGGGCTAGGGGCAAGAACACCAAAGCCACCATAGAGCCACGACAAGTCCCACCTTGCGTCGTCTGTGAGCAATAGGGCCATCCAACTCAGAATTTCCCTAAAATCTCAGTGATCCATACGCATCTATATGCCATGGATACAAACAAAAACATCCCCATGGTTGAACTCCCAACCGCACCAGTAGTTAGGAACAAGGAATTAAGGACAAACCATGCTTGCACCCTTTGCGGCTTGTATGGACATTACTCCCACCATTGCCAAGATTTGCCCAAATTTCAAATGGCTCTCGTTGACCTCTGTCACCATTCCCTTAAGTATGAGATCACCTTAATTGAAGAATTCCACCCACCAGCACCTTCTTCAGACACCATGTCCATTTACATGATATCCAGTTCTACAGACCCTCTTGTCTCCACCATCACCGATGGTCCATCAGACCTGTCTCTTCCATTGTTTCCCCAACTATAGCCGCAACCTCAATTACCAGGGAAACACTGGGTTTCATTCCCGATCAACACGATCCTTTTACTTTTTCTTTTCCCTTTCCTTTTCCTACCATCCGATATCGTGAGTAAGTCTATCTTGGAAACCCTCAATCTACAGGATTTCACACTGGGAGATCCTGTGTGGTACCTTGAAACACCTACCCTACCTCTAAGGCCCCAGGATGTGTTGACTCATGTCCATCCAATTGATATTATGTTGCACCTACCTCCAGGTCCATCAAAGACTCCTCTCATCTCCAGGCCTGCCCCTCTTCCTCCAACAGAGACTGGGGGCAAGTCAACCAAAGCCACAACCAATACCATTTTCATGATATCTAGCACCAGTTTCCCTTTCACCTTGTCAGCTGTGGAAGATCCACCTGATCTATCCTAGCACCACTTACACGATGACGGAGATATATGTAATACCGCCTTTTGTTTTACCCCATTCCCTTTAAACCATAGTGTGGAATTGATTCTTCCCATAAAACACCAGATTCCTTCACCCCACCTTGCCAACGACCTTTTTCTCAGTAAGGGGGCATACCTCTTTATTGACTCTGATGGACAACTCTTGGAAAACCCCCGCAATGGGCTCTACCTCAAGAGATTTTAGGATTAACATCACCAATGAGTCGCTTCATTTTTTTTCTTGTTTTTCAACGTTTTTTAGCACAAATCGGGGGTAGCACCATCAGCTGCTAGTCCAAAGTCACCCGGAATCAGTTCAAGACACCTCTCACATCTCTGGGCTCAAACTTCTATGTCTTTATGAGACCATTGTCTCATGTTTAATAAATCAATTTTGGGACCATTTCCCACCAGTCACCTCGATTTACAAGCCATGACATGATGATGCAAGTGTCTACGGACCTGTACTTGTATCACACCTCTTGACCGCAACTCATGTGAGTTTTCGGGCCACCGCTTGTTAAGGAATGTAATTTTACCTTTATTTTTGTATTTATAGTTATCTTTTCTACCACACCTTATGCGGACCTATGGACCACTATCCACAAAATGATTTCTTTTTCTTACATGTATTCGACATACAAATGCCTCCGTACTTGTACTTACATCGCATGTAATCAAGCTCGTCCACCACAACACACACACACGCTCTCCTGACCTCTGTTTGAGAGCCACTTCGGTTTGCATGCCTCTACCACACCGAATCGCTAGCCTCTACCATGATCTATCCTATCCATGTATTGGTATGTTTGAGAGCCTTCTGCTCCATCCATACTGTGTAGATGACCTTTGGACCTCTGTCCACCATCCCAACATGAGGCACCACATGTGCCACCATCGGTTACCACATTGGAGTTTCGTTTAAGCTATTTTCTGACTCCTTAAAAAAATGAAAATATTGTTGAGCACAACTGCTTCCTTTCCCGCTCGCTAAAGTATAAAAAAGGGCATCTACATCGTCTCGTTTATCTCCATTTGCAGACCATGTAGACCATCTTGGCACACTCAATCCAAGATTGTTCCCCTCTACATACTTTTATGCTTTCTTGGGAAGAGGGGCACACTTTACGAAAAAGCTCACCACTGGTTGTCGTTAAGCTCTTTTCCAACCGTCTCAACAAGAAAAGATTACCGAGCAAACTTGGTTTCATTCATGCTCATAAAAGTATATGAATGACCATCCAGTCAGTACAGGTTTAACCTTTTTTGGCCGGATTGGACTACCAATGGTAAAGAAGTCTCTCATCCCCTACAGGATGGATGAGCTCTCCTATGTATACTTTTATCTTTTCTTGGGCGCAGGAGACTACCAACGAAAAAGAGCTCCCACTAGAGTCTTCTTCGTGCTTTTAGACTCTCTAAAAGTGAACATTACAGGAAATTTGGGGTCTAAAATGGGCCTTATAAGAAAAAGTGCCAAAATAAGTTTTTGTGAGTTGGAATTCAAGAACCAATAGAATTTCAATAAAATAAGTCAACCATAATGGTTGAATTGACATATTTGTCATTAAAAAAACTATTTTTTTTGTTCATATTTTCGACATATCTCATTGTGTTTTTACTCAAATTTTGATCGGGAGAGCTCATTGGATGCGGAATTTGATTCCACATCCAACGAGTACCCACAACCCATACTTTTGACAGACCCCGCTACCCCAAAAATAAGAAATACCTAAAACAATGTGATGATGACATCATCATCACATTTTTTCAGGTATTTCTTGTTTTTGGGGTAGTGGGGTCCATCAAAATTATGCGGTGTGGGTAATCGTTGGATGCGAAATCAAATTCCACATCCAACGAGCTCTCTCGATCAAAATCTGAGTAAAAACACAGGGAGATATGTCGAAAATACGAACACAAAAAGTAGTTTTTTTCTTTCTTCCTCCAAAATTAATCAATATTATTTTATTATTTTAACTATTATTTTATTATTTTCCTTAGGAGGCCCATTTTAGACCCCAAAATTCCTCTAATGAGCACCATCGAGCATTTACCTTCTCGGGCTCGCCAAAAATCCACGAGATCGTACCATAACGGTGTCCCTAGACACCACCCCATAGAAAATAGTTTGGTAGCATTCCCACATTGGGTCACCTTTGTTCAGAGCACTCTGCAATGTGTCTTCCTTGGATCCCATCAATATCAAAAGTTTCCACCTCCTCCAAGTATTTCCCATCTACAGCGACATTCTCGCTATTACAGCTATGATCCCATTCCCATGAGTTAAGTTTCATTTGCTACCTAGTCTGCCCTGCCATCATACTTTGAACAAAGGAAGTTTTAGTTTCCCACTCCCCCACTATCCCTATTCAATTCTTTCCCTTCCCTCCCCTCCCCCCCAATTCAGTGAGTCAGTCCACAGATTGCTTCACACCTTTCAATTATCTCCCTCACGCTCCCGGTCAAGGAAACATCATTGCCTTGACTAGGGGCTGGTCTCCCTCTATCGACGCCAACACACATATTCCATAGGATAGAACCAGAGTTCCATGTACCTTGGTTTCATTAACATCATCAATGATTTCCTTAGACCACTTGAGAGGAGTCCTTAGTGCCTCCTGGGATGGTTGTTTTTCACGTGCTCGACTTCAACTCCATCATCGCACCGTTGAGATTCGTATAGGGTTTGTTCTGCACAGTACTTGGTCGAAGACAATAGATGTCACCTGACTCTACCACATTGGTGAATCTATTCAAGGGACCTAAATAGCTTATGTCCCTTGTGATTTCTGGGTTGCGTTGGAGACAGTGTTCAATAGCCTTAGCAGTGCTTCAATATACCTTTATGATTGATGCAGCATACTTGTACCACAAAGACTCTAATTCTCAATCAGCAAGTCCACATAGCTATGTACCAGATCCAGTAGAACATCAATCATGAAGATATATCATTCCATGAGAATGACATGGGTCCAATGTACCAGATCAGTATTGTATTCAGCCTCACATGGAGGCAACCATTATTGTAACATCAGTTGTATATGATCGACTCTTGTATTTTAGAGCATAGATCAAATGATTATTTTGACATTGTCATGAGCATGGGAATGCCCGCCTCATCCATATACATTTCACACATTTATTGTATCTCACCCATTGAAGGGAACCATATTAATACAAAAACCAAAAGCCACCATGCCCCAGCCCCGGAAGCACCACCTCTACACAGCAAATCCTATGATGTTCGTCAACCATACGTTGAGCTCCTGCCCTCACACATTAGGGGGCAATATGTTAACCCAAAAATCACCCACATAGCTCTCAATGGCCTACACCACCCAAGGACACCATCTCACAACCCTCATATCACTCCACTAGACCCTCCATTAAACCCCTACACCCTCAAAATAGCCTAAGGATGAAGAAAAAGGGCTAAAAACCCTAAAAAGGAGCCCAAAATAGCCTCCTAGGAGCTAAATCCCTCAAAAAGGGGATAAAACCCTAAAAGGGGCTAAAGTTAGGGCGAAAGGGGCTAAAAGCAAAAAAAGGGGCTAAAGTCCTGACCAAGGGCTTAAAACCCTAAAACCCCTTGGAAAAGCTATAAAAGGAGGGTGGGGGATCACTCTCAAAACACTTCTTCCTTGCATATTGTTATGCTACCCGTGGATGCCTTGTGACACATTTTCCTCTCAAGCCACCCACACTCCCTCTCCTCCATTCCCATTGAGACATTTCTCCCCATCCAAGAGAGAGGAGTGCTTCCACAAGCTACGGCATGGTGGCCCATTTCCACTAGAGAAGGTATAGCCTATCTTTCATGTCTTATTTATTTTATTTTTAGTTGTATTTGCTATCTAACCCTTGTTTCCATTTGCAGGTTTTATGCTTAACAATGTTTTGCAGGTTTTACTGTAGCTTAGGATTTGTTTGCGGGTTATTGGAGGCGAAACCCTAACCTCTTGTGTGCAGAGGGGTTCACCATTGCTCCATTTTCTTCTTTCTGTTGTTAGCTTAGTTTACTGTTATTTACGTTCTATTTTATTTTCCACATTTCCACCCACACATGAACCTATCCTTTTGTCCTATAGGCAGAAGGAAGCCATTCCCGCCCTTGTAGCAGGGAGAAATCCTTGCTACATCTATGTCTATAAATTGTAAAGAATTAAATAGTGAAAGGGGTTACTAACATGAGGGCCATGGATATTTTCTAAATATCTTAAGACATACATTGTTTATCTCAAAGACCTGTATTTTATGTTGAGATTTATATCATATTTTAAGCCAGGTTTTAGCCTTTCTTTAAACTTGAATGCTCTGTGATTTAGTTTAATATATTTCCATATGAATTCCTTCATATTGATGTTATCATTGTGAATACTTCTTTAGTGATTGAATATCCATGATCTATGTTTAAATGTATTTTTTAGCATAACACCTTTAAATGTTGCAAGTGAATGAATAAAAGTTCTACCCCTTATCATTAGGGGTATAAGGATTGAGTTCCCTTTTTATATATTATCTCTGTTTTGATCAACATATTTTCATATTCAAAGAATGATGTTATTGGGTGTCTTAAAATCTTTCTCTTATTACCTATAGTCCCTCATTACTTTATCCAACTATCATTAAAACTAAGTCTTAAAACTGAGATGCCTAAACTCTCTAGCCCAGTAGTCTAGTTATAGACTATAGGACAGACAACTGCTACAAAATATTTCCAGCTGGAATAGTTGAGACTAAGAATGTTTCCAGGGTCCCAAATGAATATGAGAAGTGGTAAGTGTCTCCTAATCCCACCTCAACACTTCCTAGTGTCAACATTAAGAGCCTTTTGCAGATTCCCAAACCATTGATAAAACAACTCTGGTAGAATGCATCATGAAATCCTTCTGTGTGAATGGCCAGTTTCTCAAATTCTGTTTGATACTCAGAGTGCCAGTTTGAAAAATTTTGGTGAGTGCTCCTGTGAAGTCATCAAAAGCACTAGGATGAAATTGTTGCAAAAGGAGTTGGAAAAAATATGTCCAGTTTGGCTCTGTGTGAGCCTTGATGTACCAATGGAATCATTAAAGAACTTCATGTTCTAAATGAAAGGATGCAAGTGGGACTTTATTGACATCTAAAGTGTTATGCAGACTGAAATATTGTACTTCTTGTAAATCCATCCAGTTGGATCATCAGCATTGAAGAGAGGAAAATCAAGCTTCGACCCACGAAAATTGCTAGAAGAAGATAACCCAGTGTTTGCAGAAGACTCAGACTATAGTCGGTTTCTCATGGTTGAATGCTGAAGATAGAGACAAGGAAGTTTTTGATCCAGATCTTTGAGTTTGGCCTTGAGGGTGGAAATTTCTTCTTCCATTTATTTATTTTCTCCTGCACGGGTGACAACCATAAGAAAGATTTTTTCTTTTTGGAAATGGGTAGAAAAACAAAAACAAAAAGGGTTTTAGAAAATGAAAAATTTGAGTTGGGAAAAAATCAGGTGGGTAATTGGGGTTTGACTAGGTTTTGGATAATTTCAAGGGGACAGGGAAGCAAAAATGTGAATTTCAGAAGTGAGGTGAAAGAATGGGAAAATTTGTTAGAAAGGAACAAAGAAGCAGAATTTTGGAAACAAACACGGTGACAAAATTTGAAGGTGATTGGGTGAGAATTGGAGAAGTTATGGGAAACCCTAAAAATAGAAAAATGTGGGATTTTGGGATTTGGGAAGTGGAATTTGGGATAAGTTCCTCAAGGAAGGAAATATGACTAATGGAATCATGAGGGTTATGGTGAATTTCAAGCGAAATGGAGCTAAAAAAAAAGATATGGAAAAAAATCAGAAATTTACGATTTTTTTCCTACTCGGTGGAGATGATTTGTTACGGCTTTGGAAAAAATGTGCTTTATCAACTGGAAATAGATATGGAACCCAAGTATGTTTGAATTCCTAAAGGTTCAAGGGATTCACTTGACCACCAATTTTTTCTAACGACTTGCATATTGGGGCAGTACGCCTCACTCCACGGCTCACGTAAAATTGATAACTCTTTGCCACAAACGAAAGCTCTTGGCTTAACTCACGGGTGGAAAATAGTCAATCAGGTAGGGGTCATTGTCCTTTTCACTTGGCAAGTCCTCTAAATGGAAAGCTACTTCAGGTTTCTTATGGTACTGCTCACAATGAGTTTGAGGGCTATGCCCAAGTACTTCCCACAAGTAAGTGGATAGGGTTTAGTCCCTGATCCAAATGAATAATACCGATTCAAAGAAGAATCACTACTACAATAATCACAACTCTAAGAAGCACTGCAAAAGAAAAAAAAAATGGCATAAATTCCACCTATTGAGCCCAAGAAAGTGCTCTGATATCAGATGCGAGGAACCTCCTTCAATAAACAATGAAAATGCATGATATAATTGAAATAGCAGAGCATAGAAGATATTTTATTGATCGCAGGCCACTTCAAGGGGGAAACCTCCTTTGAGCAAGCTCAATAAAAAATAACTCATGGATGCCTTCATTGGCCTCAACACGTACTTATGTACTAAGTCTAATCTAAACAACTATTACTCCCCATGAATGTAGGATAATACAACATACTAACTAGATGACTTAACAATTATTACTCCCCATGAATGTGGGATAATACAAAATACTAACGGGATGACTTACAAAGCATATGTGTCAAACAAAATATACTAACAAAATAAAGAGGAGGGTTGACACGGGTTCTTAACAATGCTATGACACCATATTTACCAGCTACCACTAGAAGGAGGCTACAACCCCCTTGTAGGCATGTAGTCTGTCCTAGCACCATCCTGCCACCCTAATATGTTTTTATCAAAATTCCATATATTTTTATGTATTCAATTTCATCACTGGTTTCTCATTAATTACTTGGTCTCTATCATCTGCTACTGCTATATAGATCTAAACTATAGACACATCTTTTATAAACTCGAAATATTGCTTATAAATACGTCATTCATCTTTCTTTACAAATGAATATCTTTATTTTGGAGTTTCACAGTTGCGCCCTTTCAATCTGGACACGTTCCTATTCATCATACACATCACTTCATAAAGCATGCCTCTTCATCAAACATGTTTCGTTACTTCTTTGTTTAATTTTTTAACTATGTTTAAATTTATCAGTCATGACCTTCCGCAATTCCCTTTCCACAACAATATTTTCACAAATTGGTGTCTGCAATTCTTATTTTCACAACTACCTTCCTGTAATTAACCTTCCGCGACGATCTTTTCGCAAACGCCCTATCCACAATCTTTGTGAACTCCTTCCTTCTGCAATTGCATATTTTCTTTTCGAATTTTCTTGAAACTGCTTCCATAATTGAGGATTGCGGATTGCGGGTTTGCTTTTCATAAATTATCAAACATGAATTTTGCAATAGTCTTCCCTTAGTTTTAACAAGCTTGCAGCTTGTCATTGCGGTAGCTATTCCAGACCATTTATCTTTCTCTCTCTTATCATTTGGGTCATCCAAATCTTCATTCCATAGAAACTTAGTGTTATAATGCTTCTGACTATGCTTGACATCGATGATAATTTAATCAATAGTATTTTGTCTTTTGCTATTCCTTTATCATTACTGAACTCCTTTGACATCAATGAAAACCATATTCAACAAGAAGGACCCAATTACTATAGACTATAACCAATTCTTATTGCCTCAACATAGAAACCTTGACTGGAGCAAGGGGATCTAGAGAGTATTTGGAAGAAGAATGGCGTGATATTTTGGGTAACATCCAACATTATGTAACCTATGAAGGAATATTTGCTACAATGTATATGTATCATATGTGATTCCTGGTACACAACGTAGGTATAAAAAAGATAAACCTCCCCTATTACTCACTCAAGAGTCTTTCTAACATGGTGACTACGGTTCAAAACCCCCCTGAGTACACAATCCATAGTGTTTTCCATCATGGGTTAGTAAAGTTGTTGGTGGTTGAATAATTAAATAAGTATAATAGATCCTGGTTGCATTTTCTACTTTGTTTTGGTTTTAAACTTGAGCAGTAAATTCCAGGAAATGATAAGGTTAGCATTGAACATAAGAATAGGAAGTGGCCACATACTTCAAAAGAAGCATTGAATTAGTTTCTTAGTGGTGATCGAGGTGGAGAAAATGTACAGGGAATAATTTCAGAACATGAGGAAAGAGAGAATCCTGAGCCTAAATCCATAGCGGAGGACGTAATTGTGCAAACACCTACTAAAATTGATGAAGAGAGAGCTCTCCTAGAAGATAATGTACCAAATATTGTCTAGGGTCAGGGAATTCCAACTCCTGATGGCCACATTCAAGATATGGGGAAAGAAGAAGAGGCCATTGATATTCAACAGTTAGGATTAACAGACAAAAAGTTAAAATCAGGTATGTTCGAGTAGTCCCTTTTTGATCTTGAATCATTTGATATCAATGTTGTAAAGCCTGGAACTAGTAAACGGAGGCCAAAATCTAGGAAAACCAATAAACATATATTAACTATGAAAGTGATGTTGAAACCTAAGTTGAAGAAAAATGCTTTAATAGGTATCGAGTATTCCTTAGATGAGGACTATCCAAAAACTAAGCAAGTATAAGAGATGCTATCTGATGTTTTGGGAACAATTGATGAAAGTACCAGAACATTACTAGATCTTTTACAAGGAAACCATTTGGTCAAAGGGAATACTGTCATGGAAGATTCAAGAAGTGAAATTGAAGTTAATCCTGTATATTTTGAAAACAAGGAAAAATATGTAGATACATAGGATTTGGCTGCATCCTCCAATAGGTAGGGTATTATAGAAAAGATGGATCTTGACATCGATGTACCTGCACATGAAAGTCATACTGCAAAAGAATCAAATGTAGAAAATATGCATAAAGAGTTACAATAATATAAAACACAAAATTCCCATTTGAATGAGTCTAATGATGTCATAATACAGACTAACCAAATGTTAAGAAAAGGCCTTCAAGAACTAAATGAAAACTATGTATAATTGTCTATGGCTACTAAAGAAGCGGTTAGAAGGAGGAAGGTGGCTCAACAAAAGAATGAAGAAAAAACAAATAAGAGTGAAGAGATTATGAAGAATCTATGTGTCATGCAAAGGGAGTGTTCATTCCTACAGAAGAAAGCACAATCCTTGAATGGATTAGGTGTGTTGGCTGATGTCAACACTTAGAATTGCACCCTAGGTTGTGGAGGGTAAATCCCAAGGTAAAAACATAACCACTTTAAAAGAGGGATATGGCTTCTCCATCTCTAGTGAGGGATCTCTCACAGATATATAACAAGATCAAATATAGACATGAAATGAAATTCAGATATTGTTGTTGTTGAAACAGAGTAAGGGTACATTGGTCTATGGAGTTAGAATTATCAAGAAACATAGAGTAGTTTGCATGGGAAATGTATACAAAGGAAAGATAATACTTCAGTTACAATCAATATGTTTTTGGTCTAGTGATAAGGAAGAAATGATGGCAGCCCATTAACAAAAAGCACCAACTAGATGAATTCTGCGTTAACTTTGGTTGAAACGATTTGTGAATATCTAAAATGATCGCCATAGCATAACCAAGTTTGAATTATGAAAACTATCACAAACTTATGTCAGATATGAAAGAAAACATAATGGAAAGATTAACAAGAAGGACATGCACATAAAGAAGAGAAATCACATAATGTAACTGAGAAATATACATGAATCTTTGCATTCAAAGGTCGACATTCGACTCTGCAACTTTTATTAAAGACAGATACCAAAATTACATAACGCAAAAGTCTCACAGGTTTCAAACATGTCCTCCTCTATTGAGGGTATATTTATAGTGTTAACGGGCTCCCAAAACCAAGCTCAAAAACCTCAAATCAGTTACAAAATCGAGAATCAATCTTAACAACTTATGATCTTGCAGATTCACCATGATTATTTAAAAAATGAGAAGGCATGCTGGGATGCACATGATGGAACAAAATGGAGAATTAAACACCTGGAAACCATGCCTGCTGGGTGAAAATGATGGCACCTGGAAACCATGCCTGCTGGGTGAAAATGATGGCACCAAACCTCCTTTGACACTCTACAATGGTTTCCTTTGTGCCTGTATCTTCACCTATGAAAAATATTTTGGACCATTGATCCTTACCTGCTTGAATCCTGACCATTCAATGATGTGGTCCTTTAAGATTTCGCATATATGAAAGGTTGATTTATGCATGCTAGTTATATCAGTAGAATCCACCACAATCATAGATTTTCTCTTGTTTAAATCTCAATCGTCGAAATGTGCCAATCTTTAATTCATTTCGCAAATCTGGAAAGTTATTTTCTTCATGCAAGTTTAATAGGCAAAATGACTTTGCACCATAGATATTCATCATTCATCGATCTGAGCCATTGAAAGATGGGGGGTATACCAAGTTAGACATATAGGACATCTAGTTAAATCATGTATATTTTCCCTTATTTTACATCATTGATCTCTACAAGATTCATTTCCTACCGTTGATCTGAGATCAAGCTACGACAGGTGGAAATCGAAAAATAGAATCTCTGCATTTCATGACCAAATTCTTATGTTACTAATTTATTCCTTTGTGCTACTTTCCGAACCATTGATCCTGGGTGGGATCATCCACAGCCATTGATATCCGATCAATCTAGGGAGGGTGGAAATCAGAAAGAGGGATCCTAACTTTTGAAATTAAACTTATTTTCCTTTTGTGCTTCCACCATTTTCTTTCTGCATCGTCAATCTTGTGCGGGAACTCTCTAGACAGTAGATGTTATGGATCATGAAATATGGGACTTCAACCTTTCATGATTAATTTCTTTAAGTTTATGCTTTTCGTTCTCTTCCCCCTTGTTCTTTTTTGAGTCGTTGATCCTTGGCGAAGAAAATCTAAGCCGTAGATTTGGAAGATCACGAAAAATGAAAAATCAGGATTCTAACCTTAGATATCAAACTTCTTTAAGTTTTATGATCTCCACCCCTATGCTTTCTTCTGGACCATTGATCTTTGCAGACGCTCTCTAAGCCATCAGATCATGATTGCAGAAAGTGAAAATTGGGACTTGAACTTTCCTATGGCTGAAACTTAACATTTCCCACTTTTCGATCTCACCCTTTGCACCTTTCCGCACCGTTGATCTACGTGGGATATTTCCTGATTGATGGATCTTGGACTGTGGAAATCAGAAGGAAGGAGTTCTAATTCTTTACGACCAAACATTTTTATCTTTCACTCCCATATTTCTACTTCCGCCTTTCTGCTTCCGCCTTTATCAGAAAATGGAAGGCATATTTTCCAACCTTTGCGACTGCAATTCTACGTTTTCTGCCTCCGCCTTTTCTTTCTGCACCGTCAATATTGGGTTGAAGCACCTTGGGCCGTCGGATCTGGATCATGAAAGTCAAAATTTGGGTTTTCCACTTTTGTAACCAATATTTAGTCTTCTCCACACTTCCACTTCCAATTTTCCTTGGGAGGAAATGAGTTTTTAGCCTTTGATCTTCTACGATGTGCATTTATGCCGTCCATTTCGTGTCAACAATCAGCTAAGGGAGGATTCCTTCGTTCACATGCATTTCAAGGTAAAAAATCATAATTTCTCTAATTATTTGGCATTCTTAACCTAGAAATGTCCCTTCAAATGCCTACAAAACTTCATCAACAGTATTTTAAGGTTATATGGTGTAAAAATTTACATACCTTATTCATCTTTATTCGCCAAAATCATTACTAATTACTTAGCCCATAAATGGTGCTAACAGGTTGCTCCAACTAGGGATGCTATCCTACCTGCAAGGTAGAAAATAACCTCATAGACTAGGTGTCGAATCCATTGGGAGGCTCCCAAGATTTCCTGAAATTCCCAACATGCTATGAAAACAAGAACTAAACCGATGCTAAAACCAATCTGAAAATTTACTGAAAGAAAATGCTCGTCATGTTGAGATTATTAACATCTACCTACCCTAGTTACTGAGCATCAGTACCCAGTTAAGTAATTTTGACTTCCAGTGAAGCCAATCAAGCAAATGATCCCATAGACCAAATTTATCGTCCTGCTTGATTAAAAACAAAAATGAAGGATATAATGGTAGAAGGTTATGATAGAAAGTCTGTTCTTTATTATACACACATAACACCCCATTCCTAATGCAAAGCTTCTCCATGTAGTCAGCCACGGGATCATAAAAAACATGACAGCCTTTAGATTTTTCTATTGTTTTCTTTCGATAATCATGGTTGGTCACAAATCGAAAGGAATAACTTAATGGAAAAAGGTTATGATTAAGGGATTCATGTTTACTGTAGAGACATAACCAACCATTGCCACTGCAAAGCTTCTCCATGTACTCTACTACTGGATCATAAAACCCCTGACAACCATCATGTTATTCTATTATTTGTTTACCCCATTAAGGTTGCTCAAACTGTAACTCCACATGCACATTGTCAAACTGGTTTTCAAAAGAATCATGCAAGGAATGTTCCTAGAAATTTGCAAATGAGACACCAACTTCTTCATCTAATATCTCAGAATTTAAAACCCGATTCCCTCCAAGTGTTTCAAAAGAAATATCATTTTGTTCTTCAATAGAAACAGGAAAAAAAATATGAATTAAAAAAATGTAAAGAAGTATTCCATTTGGAGTCCTCCACTTCTTCAAGAAAATCAGGGGAAATGTACTCTTCTTGACATTCTGAATTTAAAGAACGTGAAGATAAATCCCATTTAGGACCCTCAAATTCTTCTAAGTGATCTAATCTATGATTGTAGACTGCTAGTTCTTCAAGTGCATTATCCAAGTAGTCATCCTCATATTCATCATATATAGGTGGACTGAGATCTTCTTCAAAACCACCATAGGAAGATTTTGTAACAGGGTGATTACATTCTTCATCAAACAACTTGTAACACTCCTCCTATACAACACTAGGTTGATCATCTTCTTGCTCATAAGAAGGAATATTTGAATGTAAAGAATATTCTACTTGTCTACCCTTCTCATCATCCATTAATAAGAATGCCATGACATTACTCATATCCTCCAGTTTCTATTTTTGATTAGAAGCTCTTAATATTTGTTTCAAAAACTCAAATGAGGCATAACACAATGGAAAACTGTCACCTTCAGCACACTCACTATCTTCTCTGTTTTCAGCCCTTTGACCTTGGATTGCAGTGGAACTTTCTTCATTAACAGGCCCTAAACTTACAAAATCTACAGCTGGCCTTTGAAGAAAATAATTCTACAAAAGGGGGATTTTTTATTGAACAGGGGCATCCTCCTCTTGTTTAAAAATTTCAAGAGTTGAATAATATGATAAAGGATTTGATTTAAATTCCCAAAGTCTTTCTTGGTCACACAAAGATAAACAAGAACACTGCAAACTATCACCAGATTCAGGGAAAGAAAAATAGTTGGTGGAATCAGATTTTTGGTTTATGTCAACTTCAGTTAGGGAAGACAATACCAAATGCTGGGAATTTTCTTGAATATCATGGAAATTGGTTTGTCTTTCTTTTTGAGCTGAGTATTCATGTAAGATATATAAAACCTATTAATCCATATACTTATCATCACCACATTCGTCTTTCATATTTTCATTGATCTCTTTATCGTGTGTGCAACAATCTTGAATTGATAACAGAGAAGGATACTAATCTTTGAAATGTTCATGAAATACTGTATGAAAGTATTTAATGGAGGATAAAATTCTTGATGGTAATCCCTCATACCATGACCTTTCCTTTTATTCTAAACTAGTCATTGACATTTTCATTAAATACTCATGCAGTTCAACTCCTAGCTTATGTATATGCTTATGAAATCTAAACAAATGAATGCCATCATCATCATTCTTTCGATATTTGAATATTGGAAGATATGTTAGACAATCTATATTAGGTATTTGATTGGGATGACCAGGAATGACAACAATATTCATAGGAGCATACCTTGTAACCCGAGAACTCATCTTAATGATGGAGAAACTGAATCATCTCCTCAAACTTTGCAACTCCTTTTACAGTGGAGTTGCCATAGAACATTTTTCAAACTAGATTCTTTGAATATGGAGTCACCAGGTGAAAGAGGAATGACCTTCTTGATGTTTGACCATTATTCACCATCAACCATAAGATATAAAACTATGACGTTCATACTTAGGGAAGATTTGAACCCTCCTTTCAATATTGGTCTTTCTGGTCGTCTGTCTCCCCAGTGGAGTCACCTTCGAGAAGATTTCAGTGGAGTGGCCAAGGAAAATTATACAACCTTCTTCAAATGTAGGAGTCTTTGTTTTCCCACAGAAACTCTTTCTTCTTGGAATATTTATCATTTTTCCCAGGGCTGATTTGCACTTTCATACCCAGCAACGACGCCAGTTTGTTAGCACTCAGAATTGCACCCTAGGTTGTGGAGGGTGATCCTAAGGTAAAATTAAAACCACTTTAAGAGAGGGAGCTGGATTCTCCATCTCTAGAGAGGGATCTCTTGTAGATATATAACAAGTCCAGATATAGATATGAAATGAAATCCAGATATTGTTGTGGTTGAAACATAGTAAGGGTACAATGGGCTATGGAGTCACAATTATCCAGCAATAGAGAGCAGTTTGCATGGGAAATGTCTGCAAAAGGAAATATAATACTTAGGTTACAGTCAATAGGTTTTTGGTCTGGTGATAAGGAAGAAATGATGACAACCCATTAACACAGAGCACCAACTAGATGAATTATGCATTAACTTTGGTAGAAACGATTTGTGAATATATGAAATGATAGCCATAGCATAGCGAAGTATGAATTATGAAAAATATCACACACTTATCTTAGATATGAAATAAAACATAATGGAAAGATGAACAAGAATTAAATGCACATAAAGAAGAGAAATCACAGACTGTAACTGAGAAATATACATGAATCTTTGCATTCAAAGGCCGGCATTCGGCTCTGCAACTTTTATTAAAGAAATATCTCAAAATTACATAACACAAAAGTCTCATGGGTTTCAACCCTGTCTTCCTCTATTGAGGGTATATTTATAGTGTTAACAGGCTCCCAAGACCAACCTCAATAAACTCAAATCAATTACAAAATCGGGGATCAATATTAACAACTTATGATCTAGCAGATTCACCATGATAATTTACAAAATGGGAAAGCATGTTGGGATGCACATGAAGGAAAAAAATGGATAATTAAAAACCTGGAAACCACACCTTTTGGGAGAAAATGATGGCACAAAACCTCCTTTGATGCTCTGCAATGGGTTCCTTCGTTCCTACATCTTCACCTACGAAAATGCTTTTGGATCGTTAATCTTTACCTACTTGAATCTTGATCGTTCAATGACGTGGTATTGAATATTTTGCAAATATTAAAGGTTGATTTATCCATGTTAGTTGGATAAGCGGAATCCACTACAATCGTATATATTCTCTTCTTTAAATCTCAACCATCGAAATATTCCAATCTTTAATCCATTTTAAAAATATAGAAAGTTATTTTCTTCATGCAATTTTAATCGATAGAATGAATTTACATGGTAGATATTCACCATTTGTCGATATGAGATGTTCAAGGGTGTGGGGCATACCAAGTTTTGCATATGGGACATATAGTTAAATCACACATAAGTTCCCTTCTTCTACACCATCGATCTCTACAGGATTCATTTCCTATCGTTGATCTCAGATCAACCTGTGGCAGGAAGAAATCAGAAAACAGAATCTATACATTTCACAACCAAATTATTATGTTCCTATTTCCTCCTTTGTCCTCCTTTCCAAACCATTGATCTTGGGTGGGATCATCCATAGCTGTTGATCTAAGATCAATCTTCAGAGGGTGAAAATCAGAAAGCGGGATCCTCACTTTCGAGATCGAACTTGTTTTCCTTTTCCACTTCTTCCTTTCCGCTTCCGCCATTTTATTTCTACACCATCGATGTTGTACAAGAACTCTCTAGACCGTATATCTTGTAGATCATAGAATGCAAGACTTAAACATTTCATGATCAATTTCTTTAAGTTTTCGGTTTCCTTTCTCCGCCCCTTTGTTCTTTTCCGATCCGTTCATCTCTAGCGGAGAAACTCTGAGCCGTCGATCTAGAAGATCATGAAAAACAAAAATAGGGATTCTAACCTTAGAGATCAAAGTTCTTTAAGTTTTTCTCTTTCCAATATCTGCCCCTCTTCTTTCTTCCGGACCCTTGATCTTTGCGGATGCGCTCTAAACCGTCAGATCTTGATCGCAAAAAACAGAAATCGGGACTTGAAATTTCATATGGCTGAAACTTAGCATTTCTTGCTTTTCAATCTCCGCCCTTTGTGCCTTTCCGTACCATTGATATGCATAAGAGCTTTCCTCAACGTAGGATCTCAAACTGCGAAAGTGGAAGGCAGGAGTTCTAATTGTTTACGACCAAACATTTGTATCTTTTGCTCCCTGATTTAGGCTTCCGCCTTTCTTCTTCCATATTTAGTAGACAACGAAAGGCAGATTTTCCAACCTTTGCGATTGCAATTCTACCTTGTTTTCTCTCGCCTTTTCTTTCCACACCACCGATCTTGGGTGGAAGCGCCCTGGGCCGTCGGATCTAGATCGCAAAAGGTGAAAGTTGGGTTTTCCACTTTTGTAACCAAGATTAAGTCTTCTCCGTGCTGTCGCTTTCAATTTTCCTTAGGTGTAAATGATTTTTTCTCCTTTGATGTTCTGTGTTGCGCATCTAGGCCATCAATTTCCTGTCAACAATTAGCTAAGGGAATATTCCTTCGTTCACATGCATTTCATGGTAAAAATCATAATTTCTCTAAGTATTTGGCATTCTTTACCTAGAAATGTCCCTTCAAATGCCTGCAGACCTTCATCAACATTATTTTAAGGTTCTATGATGCGAAAATTTACATACCTTATTCATTATTATTGGTGAAACCCATTACTAATTACTTAGCCCAGAAATGGTTCTAACAATTGGCTCCAACTAGGGATTCTATCCTCCCTGTGAGGTAGCAAAGAATCCCATAGACTAGGTGCCGAATTCATTGGGTGGTTCGCGAGCTTTCCTGAAATTCCCAACATGCTCTGAAAACAAAAACTAAATTAATGCTAAAACCAATATTGAAAATTAATGAAAGAAAATGCTCACCATGTCAAGCTTATTCACACCTACCTACCCTAATTACTGAGCATCAATACCCAATCAAGTAATTTATGACTTCTAGTGAAGCCAATTAAGCAAATGATCCCATAGACCAAATTTATCCTCCTTCTTGTTTAAAAGAAGAAATGAAGGATATAATGGTAGAAGGTTATGACAAAAATCCTATTCTTTATTATACACACATAACCCACCATTCCTAATGCAAAGCTTATCCACATAGTCAGCAACAGGATCATAAAAAACATGACATCCTTCAGATTTTTCTATCATTTGCTTGCCATAATCATGCTTTGTCACAAACCAAAAGGAGAACTTAATGGAAATAGGTTATGATAAAGGGATTGATATTTAATGTAGAGACATAACCATCCATTAGCACTGCAAAACATCTCCATGTACTCTGCTACTGGATCATAAAACACCTATCATCCTTCAAATTCTTATGTTATTTGTTTACCCTAGTAAGGCTGCTCAAACTGTAACTCCACCTACACACTGTAAAATGGATTTTCAAAAGAATCATGCAAGGAATGTTCCAGGAAATTTACAAATGAGACACCAACTTCTTTATCTAATATCTCAGAATTTAAAACTTGATCCCCTCCAAGTGTTTCAAAATAAATATCATAGTGTTCTTCAATAAAAATAGGCAAAATAATTTCTGAATTTAAAAAACATAAAGAAGTAACCCATTTGGAGTCCTCCTCTTCTTCAAGAAAAGAAGGTGAAATGTTCTCTTCTTGACATTTTGAATTTGAATAACATGAAGAGACATCCCATTTAATACCCTCAGCTTCTTCTATGTGATCTAATCTATGATTGCAAACCGCTGGTTCTTCAGGTGCATTATCCAAGTAGTCATCCTCATATTCATCATATATAGGTGGATTGAGATCTTCTTCAAAAACACCACAGACAAAGTTTGCAACAGACTGATTGCATTCTTCATCAAACAAATTTTAACACTCCTCCTATACAACACCAGGTTGGTTATCTTCTTGCTCATAAGAAGGAAGATTGGAATGCAAAGCAAATTCTACTTGTCTTCCCTTCTCATTATCCATTCCTAAGATTTCCATGACATTATTCATATCCTCCAGTTTCTATGTTTGATTAGAAGCTCTTAATATTTGTTTTAGAAACTGAAATGAGGCATAACACAATGGCAAACTGTCACCTTCAGCACACTCATTATCTTCTCTATTTTCATCCCTTTGACCTTCGATTGCAATGGAACTTTCTTCATTAATAGGACCTAAACTTATAAAATCTACAACTGGTCTTTGAATAAATTGCTGCTGCAAAAGGGTGATTTTTGATTGAACAGGGGCATCCTCCTTTTGTGGAAAAATCTCAAGAGTTGAATAATATGAGGAAGGATTTTATTTACAGTCCAAACTTCTTTCTTGGTCACAAAAATATAAACAAGAATGCTGCAAACTATCACCAATTTAAGGGAAACAAAAATAGCTGTTGGAATCATAGTTTTGGCTTATGTCAACTTCAGTCATGGAAGACATTACTAACTGCTGGGAATTTTCTTGAATATCATGGAAATTGATTTGTCTTTTTTTTTAGTTGAGTATTCATGTAAGATATCTAAAACCTCTTCATCCATATACTAATCATCACCACATTCATCTTTCACATTTTCAATCAACTCTTTATTGTGTGTGCAACAATATTAAATTGACAAAAGAGAAGGATACTGATCTTTTAAATGTTCATGAAATACTGTATGAAAGTATTTAAGGGAGGATAAACTTCCTGATGGTAATCCCTCATACCATGACCTTGCATTTTCATCTAAATTAGTCATGAACATTTTCATTAAAGAATCCTCATGTAATTCAACTCCCAGCTTATGTATATGCTTATGAAATCTAAACAAATGAATGCCAGCATCACTAATATTTTCATATTTGAATCTTGGAAGATATGTTAGTCAATATATCTTAGGTATTCAATTGGGATGATCAGGAATGGAAGCAATATTCATAGGAGCATACCTTGCAGCCCAAGAACTCATCTTGATGAAGGAGAAATTGAATCAACTCTTCAAACTTTTCAGCTCCTTTTACAGTGGAGCTACCATAGAACATTTGTCAGACTGGATTCTTTGAAGATGGAGTCTCCAGGTGAAAGAGGCATGACCTTCTTGATGTTTGACCATTGTTCACCATCAATAGTCATATCTAAAACTTTTTCGTTCATAGTTAGGTAAGATTTAAACCCTCCTCCCCATATCGGTCTTTCTGGCCGCTAGTCTCCCCAGTGGAGTTACCATCCAGAAGCTTTCATTGGAGTCACCAGGAAAAATTATACAACCTTTTCAAATGTAGGAGTCTTTGTTTTCCCATAGAAACACTTTCTTCTTCGAATCTTTTTTTGTTTTTCCTAGGGATAATTTTCAATTTCATCCCCAGAAACGGCGACAATTTTTTAGCACTCAGAATTGCACCCTAGGTTGTGGAGGGTGAATCCCAAGGTAACAGTAGAACCACTTTAAGAGAGGGAGCCGACTTCTGCTTCTCTAGAGAGGTATCTCTCACAGATATATAACAAGGCCATATATAGACATGAAATGAAATTCAGATATTGTTCTGGTTGAAACAAAGTAAGGGTACCTTAGGCTATGGAGTCACAATTATCAAGAAACACAGAGCATTTTTCATGGAAAATGTCTGGAAAGGCAAGATATTACTTCGTTTAGTGTCAACATGTTTTTTTTCTGGTGATAAGGAAGAAATGATGGCAGTCCATTAACACATAGCACCAACTAGATGAATTCTGCATTAACTTTGGTAGAAATTATTGTGAATGTCTGAAACGATAGCCAGAGCATAACCAAGTATGAATTTTGAAAACTATCACACACTTATCTCAGATATGAAATAAAACATATTGTAAATATTAACAAGAAATACATGCACATAAAGAAGAGAAATCACAGACTGTAAGTGAGAAATATACACGAATCTTTGCATTCAAGGGGCGGCATTCGTATCTACAATTTTTATTAAAGACAGATATCAATATTACATAACACAAAAGTATCACGGGTTTGAACCTTGTCCTCCTCTATTGAGGGTATATTTATAGTTTTAACAGGATCTTGAGACCAACCTCAAAAACCTCAAATCAGGTACAAAATCAGGGATCAATCTTAACAACTTATGATCTTGCGGATTCACCATGATCATTTACAAAATGAGAAAGCATGGTGATATGTGCATGATGGATCAAAATGGATAATTAAACACCTGGAAACCATGCTTACTGGGTGAAATTGATGGCGTGGAACCTCCTTCAACGCTCTGCAATGGTTTCCTTCATTCCTGCATCTTCACCTGCGAAAATGATTCTGGACCATTGATATTTACCTACTTGAATCCCAACTGTTCAATGACATGGCTCTTTAATATTTTGCAGATCTAAAAGGTTGATTTATCCATGCTTGATGGATCAGAGGAATCCACCACAACCATAGATCTACTCTTCTTTAAATCTCAATCATCGAAATATGCCAATCTTTAAGCCATTTCACAAATATGGAAAATTATTTTCTTCGTGCAAGTTTAATTAGCAGAATGAATTTTCACTGTAAATCTTCATCATTCGTCGATATGAGTCATTGAAAGTTGTGGGCTATTCCAAGTTCCACATATGATACATCTATTTAAATTGTGCATATGTTCCCTTCTTCTACACCATCGATCTCTGTAGGATTCATTTTTTGCCGTTGATTTGATATCAAGCTATGGTGGGAGGAAATCGGAAAGCGGAATCTCTGCATTTCACTGCCAAATTATTATGTTTTCGATTTCCTCCTTTTTACTCCTTTTTGAACCTTTGATCTTGGGTGGGCTCATCCACAACCGTTTATTTGAGATCAATCTGTAGAGGGAATAAATCGGAAAGCAGGATCCTAACTTTCAAGATCGAACCTCTTTTCCTTTTGCTCTTCCGCCTTTCTGCTTTTGCCATTTTATTTCTTCAACGTCGATCTTATTTGGGAAATATCTAGACCGTATATCAGATTGTGGAATGCGGGAATTCATGATCAATTTATTTAAGTTTCCACTTTCTGTTCTCTAGCTCCTTGTTCTTTTCCAATCCATTGATCTCTAGTGGAGAAACTCTGATTTGTCGATATGGAAGATCACGGAAAATGAAAAATCAAGATTCTAACCTTAGAAATAAAAATTCTTTAAGTATTTCACTTTTCAATATCCACCCCTCTACTTTCTTCCAGATTGTGTATATTTGCGGACGCGCTCTGAGCTTTCAGATCCTGATTGTGGAAAGCAGAAATCGAGACTTGAACTTTCCTATGGCCAAAACTTAGCATTTCCTACTTTTCGATCTCTGCCATTTGCACCTTTCCATATTGTTGATTTGCGCAGGAGATTCCCTGACCATTGGATCTTAGACTGCAGAAAGCGAACGAAGGATTTATAATTCGTTACGACCAAATATTTGTATCTTCCACTCTAGAATTTTTATTTCATCATTTTTGCTTCCATCTTTAGCAGTAAATAGAAGGCATATTTTCCATCCTTTGCGACCGAAATTCTACCTTTTCTGCCTCTGCCTTTCAACTCCTGCCTTTTCTTTATGCACCATTGATCTTGGGAAGAAGTGCCCTAGGCCATCGGATCTGGATCGCGAAAGGCAGAAGTCGGGTTTTCCACTTTTGTAACCAAGATTTAGTCTTTTCTGCGCTTCCGCTTCTGATTTTCCTTGGGTGGAAATGAGTTTTTATCCTTTGGTTTTCTGCACTACGCATATAGGCCATCCATTTCCTGTCAACAATTAGCTAAGGGAATATTCCTTTGTTCACATGCATTTCAAAGTAAAAAATCATAAATTATCTAAGTATTTGAAATTCTTAACCTAGAAATGTCCCTTCAAATGCCTGTAGACCTTCACCAATAGTCTTTTAAGGTTCTATGATGCTAAAATTTACATACCTTATTCATCATTATTGGCCAAACCCCTTACTAATTACTTAGCCCAGAAATGGTTCTTACAGCTGAAACAACACATTGAGTGTAGGTCAAATAAACCTACATGCCCATACGACCAAGGAAAGATCAATCAAAGTTTTAGATATTATCCAAGTCATCAAAAGATCAAGATTTTCAAGCTTTAGCTCATGGAAAGTAACACGTGTCTTAAATTACAGACGGCAATTTTCATTAGGATTAAATTTTGATGGATCAAAAACATTTATTAGTTCTAGTTTTTGTTTTTATCATCGAATGAATTTGTAACTATTTTAAGTATGTTCAATCCTTAAAATATGGATCTAGGAAAATTTCTTTAAATCTCTATGTCTATAAATTGTAAAGAATTAAATAGTGAAAGGGGTTACTAACATGAGGGACATGAATATTTTCTTAATATCTTAAGACATACATTGTTTATCTCAAAGACCTGTATTTTATGTTGAGATTTATATCATATTTTGAGCCAGGTTTTATCCTTTCTTTAAACTTGAATGCTCTGAGATTTAGTTTAATATATTGCCATATGAATTCCTTCAAATTGATGTTATCATTGTGAATTCTTTTTTAGTGATTGAATATCCATGATCTACGTTTAATTATGTTTTTTAGCATAACACCTTTAAATGTTGCAAGTGAATGAATAAAAGTTCTACCCGTTATCATTAGGGGTATAAGGATCGAGTTCCTTTTTTATATATTATGTCTATTTTGATCAACATATTTTCATATTCAAAGAATGATGTTATTGGGTGTCTTAAACTCTTTCTCTTATTACCTATAGTCCCTCATTACATTATCGAACTATCATTAAAACTAAGTCTTAAAACTGAGATGTCTAAACTCTCTGGAAGAGTAATCTAGTTATAGACTATAGGACAAACAACTGCCACAAAATATTTCCAGCTGGAATAGTTGAGACTAAGAATGTTTCCAGGGTCCCAAATGAATCTGAGAAGTGGGAAGTGTCTCCTAATCCCACCTCAACACTTCCTAGTGTCAACATTAAGAGCCTTTTGCAGACTCCCAAATCACTGTTAAAACAACTCCGGTAGAATGCATCATGAAATCCTTCTGTGTGATTGGCCAGTTTCTCAAATTCTGTTTGATACTGCCTCACAATGCCAGTTTGACAAAGTTTGGTGAGTGCTCCTATGAAGTCATCAAAAGCACTAGGATGAAATCATTGCAAAAGGAGTTGGAAAAAATATCTCCAGTTTGGCTCTATTTGACCCTTGATGTACCAATGGAATCATTGAAGAACTCCATGTTCTAAATGAAAGGATGAAAGTGGGACTTTATTGACATCTAAAGTGTTATGCAAACTGAAATATTGTTCTTCTTGTAAATCCATCCAGTCGAATCATCACCATTGAAGAGAGGAAAATCAAGCTTCAGCCCATGAAATTTGCTAGAAGAAGATAACCCAGTGTTTGCATAATACTCAAGCTATAGTCGGTTTCTCATGGTTGAATGCTGAAGATAGAGACTTAGAAATTTTTTATCCAGATCTTCGAGTTTGGTCTTGAGGGTGGAAATTTCTTCTTCCATTTTTTTATTTTCTCCTACACGGGTGACAACCATAAGCAAGATTTTTTCTTTTTGGAAATGGGTAGAAAAACAAAAACAAAAAGGGTTTCAAAAAATGAAAAAATTGAGTTGGGAAAAAATCAGGTGGGTAATTGGGGTTTGACTAGGTTTTGGACAATTTCAAGGGGACAGGGAAGCATAAATGTGAATTTCAGAAGCAGGGTGAAAGAATGGGAAAATTTGTTAGAAAGGAACAAAGAAGCATAATTTTGAAACAAACACGGTGGAAAAATTTTGCAGGTGATTGGGTGAGAATCGAAGAAGTTATGGGAAACCCTAAAAATAGAAAAATGTGGGATTTTGGGCTTCAGGAAGTGAAAATTGGGATAGGGTCCTCAAGGAAGGAAACATGAATAATGGAATCGCAAGGGTCACGGTGAATTTTCAAGGGAAATGGAGCTAAAAAAAAAGATATGGCAAAAACTCAGAAATTTACGTTTTTTTTCTTGCTTGGTGGAGATGATCTGTGGCGGCTTTGGAAAAATTGTGCTTTATCAACTGGAAATAGATATGGAACCCAAGTATGTTCGAATTCCTAAATGTTCAAGGGATTCACTCGACCACCAATGTTTTATAACGACTTGCGTATTGGGGTAGTACACCTCACTCCATGGCTCACGTAAAATTGATAATTGCTTTGCCACAAACGACAGCTCTTGGCTTAACTCACGGGTGGAAAATAGTCAATCAAGTAGGGTTCATTGTCCTTTTCACTTGGCAGGTCCTCTCAATGGATAGCTACTTTAGGGTTCTTGTGGTACTTCTCACAATGAGTTTTAGGGCTATGCCCAAGTACTTCCCACAATTTAATGGATAGGTTTTAGTTCCTGATCCAATGAATAATACCGATGCAAAGAAGAATCACTACTACAATAATCACAACTCTAGGAAGCATTGCAAAAGAAAAAAAATGGCATAAATTCCACCTAGAGAGCCCAAGAAAGTGCTCTGATATCATATGTGAGGAACCTCCTTCAATAAACAATGAAAATGCATGATATAATTTAAATAGTAGAGCACATAAGATATTTTATTGATCACGGGCCACTTTGAGGGCGTAACATCCTTTGAGAAAGCTCAATACAAAACAAGTGCTTGGAGGGGGAAACCTCCTTTGAGCAAGATCAATACTCATCTATATAATCCTTGGATAACTAAGCACATATGCTTTCCTATCCAAGTGACATGTACTCAACTATCTTTCCCATAGCTGAGTCCTCCTCCTCATCATTCAAAACAAGTTCTTGGCCAATGTTTTCAATATCATCTCCCTTCACAAATAATTGATGTTATAGCTAGATTTATTTTTTTCTGTTTTAGACTATATGGTTTATTTTCAAAACATGGTTTTCTTATTTCTTTTAAGATTCTGAGATTGGTTTTTGAGGTATTATAATAGTGAGCATATTTTTATTTTTGATTTCATAATATTCCTTTTAAATTGATTGCATTTAGTTGTTTTTATAGTTTTAATTGGCTTATTAGGTGTATATATTTCAAAAAGGTTGAAAATATATATCATAAGGTTTAATCAAAGTTTGATTATATAATCTAACCCTTTGTTTTTATGCATTTTGTCAAAAAACTATTGATCAGAGATTCTTGTAGCGCAAAGGCAGAAACTGTGAACTAGGAGCGCTACAAGAAAATCGCAACACTCAAAAAATCATGAAATGAGCTCATCCGCGGTTAAAAATTGCAAATGATGGAGTTTTAACATCTGTAAAAGTGAGATGATATGTGTAACGACCTTGAAATCATTATGACAAATGTATAAAATAGAGTAAGGATTACATAGGTAAATTGCAGATGTCCTGAGCCTCGAAGATTGGAAGTTTGTTAAACTTTAATGATAGAATATTCACGGATTTCGTGCTGAGTGAGTGGCGAATTTGATGGGAATACGTGAAGATGAGAAGATCGTGGTAAATTATCAGATGGTTTGGGTGTAATCGTGGCTGTCAAAGATGGAACTATGGAGACCTGTCTGGTATCAATGAGGATAGGGTTGCAAATTTTCAGCATCATGAACTATCATAGTGACAGGTATGCCATTAGATTCAGAAAGCATTAAATGAATCTTAATTTGTATTAACAGAGGGTTAGTATGGATTAGGGAAAGTTATAAATTGCAGGTTAGGGTACCAAATTTTCTCAGCCTCTAGTTTATTGTTGTAATAAGATACTTTTGAAATAGTTTTAACTATTTTCTGAAGGAAAGAACAATTAGAGGTCAGTGCAGAAAATGAAGAGAAGTGGAAAGACTAATAGGGATGAGCCTTCAGATATGGCATGGGCTAAAATGTTTCTTGAATGTTCAAAATTGTTTAAAAAAGCAGCTGGTTTAAATATTTTGAGAAAATTGATGGTTATCATTCAGAAGTTTCATATGGGTTCGCTCAAGGGTTAGAGAAAGATACAATCCTGTTTAACACCCTAAAGATTGAATTGACCAGAGAGTTGATAGTAGAAGCCATTGGTATAGCTAACGAGGGTGAGTTTTGGTTCAAGAAAGTGCCATTTACCTTTAATTCAGAGAAATTCATGTTGCCTGATGTTGTAGAAGATTGGGGCAAGGGGGTTCATATACAGAAGTTCAAGCCTGAATGGAGGGAGCCAATTAATATTTTGCAGAGTTATATAACTTTTGAGGGAAGATATGCCTTTGTTTTTAAATATCACATTAGGTTTCAACAACACTTAAGTCAGGAGTCAAATATGAATCTTCCATTTTTCTTCCGAAAAATATTACATAAGATGTTAAGTAGGGTAAGGGAACACCAGGATAACACTAAACCATCTATTTTCCACCATGGATTGATAAAATTTATTATCATTACTGTGCTCCAGAAAAAAGGTAAGGCTTGGGATTACTTTTTGTTTTGGTCAGGGTTTCAAAGCGAAAAGGAAGACCAGTCAAAAAGTAGAAAGATGAATAAATCACATAGCCTCATTAAAATATTGAAGAAAGAGGTCATAATTGAAACATTAAAAGAGACTACTCAGGTGGAATCTTCAACATTGAAACTTGAAGAGCTGGTAGGTGGACAGAAAAATAAGATTGATGAAGATAATTAGTTGGAATCTCAAGTGCAGAGTTTAGAATATGTAGCAAAAATCATTGAAGATGACACAACAAATACCTTTGATGAAGATACGAACCAAGAAGAAGGTAAATGTGTTTTAGAACAAGAGCATATTCCTACAGATGTACATGAAGAAATAAAGGAGATACCAGTGCTTGATAAATTGAGGTTTGATAATACACAAAGCTTGAAAGAAGGGTTTGAAGAAAATCTGGTCATGAAAGGAGTTAAAAGAGAAGTTCTTCAGCTAGCAACTATAAAACATCAAGGTAAATCTCTGAGTATGCTAGGATAAGTAGGAGTAGGTTGGAGACATAAAACTAGACCTAAGAACAAGTTGACTTCAAACATGAATTTTTTTTTAAATCCCAAGGTATCTCAAGGGAAAATTACAATATTAGAAGATTCTTCTTCTTAAGAGGATGTCGAAGAGGATAAAATCTTGAATGTTAAAAAAGTCGTGAGTAAGAAACATGATTCATTGATTGTTAATTCATCCTTAGTAAAGAATATAGTTTCATAATAGTTAGAAGATATTAAAAAGAAAGAAAGTCTTAGCCCTCAGCAAGTTCATACTATGAAACATCATTCAGTGATGTTAGAATCATGTACAGGTAAAGAGAAAATTGCAGATCCATCAATCCAGTGCAATTTTGAAGGTGTTGAGTCTCTAGATATTCCTGTAACAGTGACAGAGCAACAGAAAGAGGATGATGAGGAAATTTTCAAGAAGTTAAATGTCCCTTGGTTCCCAGAAGGAGCTTCTTCATTTCAAGAAGGGAAATTCATAGATTTAGAGAAGGAAAATATTCAGAAAAGTATTAAATAGTACAAGTACCAAATAGATTTTCTGAATGAAACAAATGAAGGATTGCTAATGTCAAATAGAAGGTTAAGATAATATCTTGAGGATGTTAACAACCATTATCAGGAGTTGACTATGGTTTTGAAGGAAGAATTAAAGAGGAAAAGGAAGACACAAAACATGTGTGAAGAGTTGGAGCAAAAGATCCAAGATTTAACTTAGCAGAATTAAGAGCTATCAAGGAGAGTTGAAGACCTAGAAGTTGAGCATCAAAGAACTAGAAGAAAAAAACAAGCTCTAGAGGGGATAGCACTTTTGGCTGAAGCTGCCAAAGATCTTTAAAGAGTTATTGATGCCAGGTGTCTTTTATTTAAGTTTTTGTAAAGATAATAATTTTTTTTGGAAAAACTTTACCTTACTAGTTGTTTCGATAGTCTGACCTAGAAGGTAGTTAATTAGTTAAGTAACTATTTTTTGGATGTAACCAAATAAAAGAAAGTAATTAGAATGAGCAGGGGTTTGAATTTTTGTACAAGGGGAGGCTTCCAAGCTATTGTGTATAGAGCTAAGTTCAAAAAGTCTTATGTATTCTTGATGACTGATTATGATATATATGCAAACTATAAGCCCATATTATTCTATTTGTTGGTTTCATTTGTGATTGGTGTAGTCACTCAGTTGACAAATTCATTTCTTTTTTAAAGTTATTATTCATGGAATGCTTGTGAAATATCAGTGAAACTCAGTATTGTGCTTATGTCTTTTCCAGTTTATATTTCATATATTATGCATCTCAGTCCTTCACTATTACATGATTTAGTGTTTATATTAGCTTGATGAGATTTTACCCTCTTGTTAACAAACTGTAAAACCAAAACCCTAAAAACCTATTTTACTTAGTTTTATTTTATGATATTGTGTTGGCTTGTTCTTTAGTAGTATGGGAACAATGTCTGGCACTAACATCTTTGGTGCCGTTTCCGGGGACAAATCAGAAGCATACTTTCCCTGGGTTATTCATCATTCAATTGGTTTTGAGAGGTGGAAAAAACCAGCAAATCATTAAGACTACATTTCACCAAACAGTTCATAGTGGCTACTAAGGGAGTTGTGACAAGAGGTAGACCAACTTCATCATTACACTTGGGTGTCTCAGACCCAGAGAGAATTATGAAAGAAGCTAGGAAAATTAAGAAGTCACAATCATCTCCAACTCTATGTAGCCCTGATTAAATTGACCTATTGTAACCCTTTTCACTTGCAAAGGAAGAAAAAAAATACTCATCATGGTTAACACCTACAATACTTGTTAGCAGTTTTCAAATCTTTACTGATCCTCAGTCTTTCAAAAAGGAAAAAACCCTATCTCCTGGAAAAATCCCTTTGCTTTCGTTCAAAGTCAATAAGAGCCCTTTTCAGCCAAGTTCCAATCAAGCTTTTCCTTCATTTAAACAAGTAAGTTTAAAAATGGCAACTCAGCAGCAACCTCCATTAGATATGATGGATAGGATGGTGGCAGCTAGGTATGCACCTTTAGTTCTACCTTAGCCCTCAAATTCTCTCCCTAGGGGGGATTACCAAAAGTACTTGTCTCGGTTTAATGGACAAGGTGAGACAATAGCTGAGGAGCAATGTGATGCATTTCTTAGTTATGCAGATAACCAAAACATTGAGGCAAAAGATGTGTGGATGAGAATGTTTGTACAGAGTATGGATGGGGAGGTTAGAAGGTGGTTTAGGGAACTACCAGTAAATTCAATTACTCTGATTGAGGAACTTCAGGACGTTTTCATAAGGTAATGGGGTGATACCAAAGACCATACATACTATATTATAGAGTTTGGAGCCCTAAGGAGGAAGAAAGATGAAACTATAGCAGATTTTTATAAGAAATTTAACAAAATGTATGGTAGAATTCTTGCAGAAATCAAGCCTTCCGAAACCTCAGCAAAACTTACCTATGCCAATGCTTTTGATCATGATTTTTCTTTACACCTGATAGAAAGAAGACCACTTAGTCTGTTAAACATGCAAGAAGCAACATTAGAAGTAGAATCCAATATACTAGCTTCTAATAGACTAAAAGTAAATTCATATCAACAAGCTTATGACAGAAAAGGTGAAAAGGAAGTTGCTTCAGTACCTACAGCATCATAGTCAGCTGATAATAAATTTGATGAAATGGAAAAATTAGTGAATGTCCTAACAACAAAATTAAACAAATTGGAATTATATAAGAATTCCAATAGGCCTTGTCAAGAAGGGGATAGAAACCCTAATAATCCTAATCAGTTTAGAAGACAGTTGGCACCTCGTTTTATTCCCGGAGAGAGAAGGAATAATGATATACAAATATAAAGAAGAGAAGCTGAAGATCAAAAGGTGCCACCCCCACTTCAAAACAATGTCACTGATGAAGGAGAAGAAGAGGAATATGGACAGTTTGAAGATACAAATCCAGATATAAATCTTTTAGGGGACTTGTTGAATGAGGGTTTTGTAAATGAGGAAGAGTTTTCAAATTTTGAATATTATGATGCAAATTTTTTTCAGATAGAAGATGATTTAAACCTTGAAGTAACAACTGACATAGATAATTTTGATCCTAAGAAGACACTAAATTTGAGGTTAGGACCAAAATAGGTGGCTCAAAACCCTAGAAAGAAGGCATTTATTCCTCCTAAACAGTCATCCGGTCTAGCATTAGAAAAGAGACAGAATCAGGATAATCCATAGAATATTATTGAAGTTGAAGAAGTGAATAAGAACATGCAGAATTTTAAATTTGAAAATAAATTGTGCAAAATTAAAATCCCGATGCCTTTTACTGAATTGATAAAAAATCCCTGTTATAAAAATGCAGTCTTAAAAATGATGGGTTCAACAGCCAGTCAAATACCCTCATTCACAGTAAATTTACAGGAGGATCATCCTAAAGTTTTTATTGGATTTTCTCTAGTAGAGAAAACAAAAATTGACTCAAGTTCATCTCCACCTTTCTACATCACATTGACCATTCATGATCAGATGATTCACAATTTTCTTTTGGATCCAGGTGCATCTCACAATTTAATACCAAAAGCAGTCATGGAAGCTTTGGGGTTCAACATAACAAAACCTTATCATGACTTGTTGTTATAATAATCAACCCATAGTTAGCTACCTTATAAATTAATTAATCCATTTTTGTCTTATTTGCCTAGTTTCCAATATTCCACTCTATGCAAGTTGTCTTCCACATGTCCTAGAAGTCAAACTTGCTAAAATTGAGTCATTGAGCACTTGGGAAACCTCCTGGAATCCATATTTATAATATCTACTTTATTCCAGATCCTCCCTAGCGCATGTCTATTTTTTCTGCTTTATTGCTTGCTTTACTGAGTTTTATGGCAAAAGGGAAAGTAAGACTAGGTGCAGTTGACTTGTTTTTTGCCCTCATCATCCTCCATTATTTTCTCCTAATAAAAGAATGTATGAGTTTTCTTTCCATCACCTATTATCTTTCCTACTTGACTTTTCCAATTCATTAGCTCCTAGGCAGATTTGGAAATTGCTTTATGCACCTATGGGGGATTTGACTAGATTTAGTAAGCCTACTTTTGACTATTTCGAATGCAATCCTTATGAATTCGAATATCTCATGTAATTATTTATTTTCAGCAACTTATTAATTCACAAGGTTGGCTATTGTACAATTATTCAATACAGATTAGTGTTATGCTCCAATTTCAGTCTCCTTTGTGTGTAAATTTGCATGTTTGATTAGTAATTTTCTAAGTGCAATTAATTAATCACATGGGTTCAATTTCCACATGGTATCAGAGCCTTTGTAGATTGATTTATCTCCTTCCATATTGCTATTATAGGTTTGACATCTTGACTAGGAGCTATTCTGCTGACTGAAGGGACAATTTTTGAGCTATGGATCAATCTCAGAAGATCATCTTGACTTCATTTAATTTTTTGAATGGCAAGCACATGGAAAGTAGAGATGGAGATACTGTTAAGAGAGAAAGGTCTCTACAGGGTGACTATGGAAACTGAAGAAGAGCTGAATGCAACTACAGAGAAAATTAAATGGCACAACAGGAGGGATGAGGCTTATGGTCTCTTGTGTCTGAGCATATCCAGAGACCTCCTCTTCCATCTTGATGGATTGACATCACCAAATGAAGTATGGGAGAAGCTTTCAGAGATTTTTGGTAAGAAAAATGAGATGAGAGGACATCAAATCAAGAATGAATTGATCTCCTTGAGTCCCAGTAGCTTTGAATCCCTGCAACTCTACTTTTCCGAGTTTAAATCCCTTTGTTTGCAGCTAAAACAGTGTGGAATTGAAAAGAAGGAGGAGCAACTAGTTTTGGTCATATTCTCGAAGCTTGGCCCTGACTATTCAGTGTTTGTTTCAACCTTCCATGCCACCTAGTTGACAGCTCGAGCCTGGAAGATGCCTAAGCTTGCAGAGTTCATGGAATCCCTCACACAAGAACAAGATAAACTGGTGATGATGGGCACCATGAAACCTTCCAAAGACCAAGATCTAGTTGCTGGAGATTCAAGGGTGGATTCAAAATGCAAGAAGAAATCTAAGAATCCACCTGAGCATAAGAGAGTCAAGAAAAAGTCTCAGGAGGAGCCCTAAGGCTCCAAGAAGAACTTCCAGAAGAAGAAGAACAAAGGAGAAATGAGCAAATGTGCATACTGTAGTAAGGGATTTCATCCTAAAATATCCTGCATGAAGAAGCAAATTGAAGTGCTGACCCAACTGCTGGAGAAGAATAACATCTCCCTTCCTGATATCTCAAAGAAGAGGGAAGGAGGATCAAATTCAAAAGACAGAGAGAAATTTCATGCATTGGTTGTTGGCACATGAAGCTCACCTAGCTTCATCATAGACTCTAGAGCTTCAAGACATATGGTTTTGACCAAGGAGGCATTCTCCTCTCTTTACATGTTGAAAGGTCCACCAATAGTGCTGGGAGATGACTCTCTCACTGACAGTTTGCGCAAAGGAAGGATTGATCTTGACCATGGTAAGTTCAACAATGTATTGTATGTTCCAAGTCTTGCCTCTAACCTCTTATCAGTGTATCAGATGACCCACACAGGGTCTCCAAAGAAGGTCATATTCTCTCCTAATGATGTTGAGATCATGGAGATCTCGAGTGGTAAATTCATTGCAAAAGGAGGTGTAGATCACACTTTGAAGGTATACTGGTTTTCACATTTTCTACCCTTCTCAAACCCCTCTGCTCTTCTTATTCATGCTAATGAGGCAAGCAATATTTGGCATGAAATACTTGGCCATCTTAACTATAAGTATCTTTCTAATCTAAGTGAAAAATAAATGGTCATAGGGTTACCAAAGATTAAGTTTTCCAAGGGAGTCTGTCAAGGTTGTGTCCTAGGAAAACACCTAGAGCATAAATTTGAGAGAGCTAGTCATGAGAGAACCTCTGCACCTCTTGCGTTGATCCACAGTGATGTTGCTGATCCATTCCCTCATATTTCAATGATTCAGGCCAAGTATGCATTAAATTTCATAGATGAATTTTCCAGGTACTGCTGGGTTTACTTCCTGAAGCATAAGTATGAAGTTTTTGGCCTCTTCAATGTCTTTAAGGCTTTGGTTGAAAACCAGTCTGGGAGGAAACTCAAGATCCTCAGATCTGAAAATGGTGGTGAGTATTTCAAGTCTGTGTTCATTCGATATTGTGAATATGTAGGTATTCAGATGCAACATTCAATCCCTTACACACCACAACAAAACGGTGTTGCTGAGAGAAAGAACAGATCACTGAAAGAGATGGCAACCTGTATGTTGGAGGCTAAGACTTTGCCACCAAATTTTTGGGCCAAGGCTATACACTGTGCATATTATATCTAGAATAGGGTGCCTAATAAACAACTTGATGGTATGACTCCTTTCGAAGCATGGAGTGGGCACAAACCAGATGTGACCCATTTCAGGATTTTTGGCTCAAGGGCTTGGGCTAGAATTCCAACACAAAAGAGGAAGGATTTGCAGCCCCAAATCCAAGAGTGTCTATTTGTTGGGTACTCTAAAGATTCAAAAGGGTACAAGCTGATTAATTTGAGCACAAACAAATCCTTCATTGAAAGGAGTGTTCAGTTCCAAGAAGAGCCTTTAGCAGCAGTTGAAGTTGGAGAGTCTTCTTCACCACCAGAACCATTGAATGTAAGTGAAGAGACAAATGAGTTTGATGATTCTGATATGTTTGATAATGATGATTTAATTGCAGATCCTAACAGCCCTACAAGACCAAAATGGGCAGCAAAGACCATTCATGCAGCTGGGGAACTAGCTAAAAATCCTAGTGATCCTAGGAGGACTAGATCTCAGTTTGAGAGTGCCTTGAGCATGAAAGACCCTTTGTTTGCAGAGAAATGCTATCTGGTGGTTGAATCAGACCCACAGACATATGAAGATACAACACATGATACAAGATGGCAAGCAGCCACGAAATAAGAATTCATCTCACTCCAGAAGAACAACATTTGGGAGCTGGTTGATCTTCCCCCAGGGAGGAAGCTAGTTCAATGTAAGTGGGTTTTCAAAACTAAGTTTGTTGTCGATGGTTCACCTTTTAAATATAAGGCAATATTGGTAGCCAAGGGCTACTAGGTACATGGTATCTTTTAACCCAAAAAATCCCCCACTCATCTGTAGATGGCCTACACCACCCAAGAACACCCATTCACGACCCTCGTAACACCCCATTAGACCCCCACACCCTCAAAAAGGCTTAAAAATGAGTACAAGGGCTTAAAAACCTCAAAAGGATCCTAAATAACTCTCCTATGGGGCTAAAGCCTCCAAAAATTGGCTAAAACACCTCAAAGGAGCTAAAGTTAGGGCAAAAGGGGCTAAACTCCCAAAAAAGGGGATAAAGGCCTGACCAAGGGCTTAAAACCCTAAAAGTCCCCAAAAAAGATATAAAGGAAGGGGTGGGGATCACTCTAAAACACTTCTCCCTTGCATATTGTTATGCTTCCCGTGGATTCCTTGAGACACCTTTGCCTCTCAAGCCACCCACTCCCTCTCCTCCATTTCCATTGAGCCAAAGCTCCCCATCCAAGAGAGGTTCTTCCACAAGCTAGGGCATGGTGGCCCATTTCCACCCAAGAGAAGGTATAACCATGTTTCATGTTTTGTTTCTTAGTTTCTTAGTTTTCTTTGGTTTCTAACCCTTATTTCATTTGCAGGTTTATGTTTAATATTATTTTGCAGGTTATTGTATATTAATATTTGTTTGTCGATCTTTGGAGGCGGAACCCTAACTTGTGTTTGCAGAGGGGTTCACCATTGCTCCTATATTCTTTATGTTCTTAGCTTAGTTTATTGTTCTGTCTATTTACATTACATTTTCCTTTCAGTCTTTTTCCAAGCAGGAACCTAACCTTATATCCTATAGATAGAAGGGATCCATTTCTACCCCTGTAGTAGGGAGAAATCCCTGCTACAAAATTGGCGACCATACTAAGTATATCCCACAGGATCCCTAGTCCAAATTTTTAATTTTCAAGTTTTTTAAGTTTTTGCCCTAGTTTTCAAAAATTTCCTATTAAATCCACTTTAGATTCAGTTTATTTTATGTTTTCAGTACTACCGAAGCTTCTGCTAGGCAAAACTGAGTCAGATTGGCCACAACACAAGTTATTGCCAGCCAAATCTGACTCTGCCTCACAAAAAACCCCAAATCCAGCCCAGGGCGCTCTTATCGGGGCTAAAAGTGAGACTGGGGCGCACTTAATGGGAAAACAAGTGCACCTAGGGCACACTTATTCCCCTGATAAGTGTGACTTCAACCTAGAAACTCAGTCCGCGACTATTTCTACATTCAGTGCGACCCTCTCGCCTGTTTTTGAAAAAATCTCGTGGCCCCCTCGCCATATTTGATTAGAAATGTGCAGCCTGTCAAACAGAACTTTAATTTTAGTTTAATAACAGTTAAATTTTAGATTTATGGGACTGTCAGTGTGGCTCAACTGCCTCTTTCTAGCACTGCAAGTCAATTTCAGTTTCTGTTTTCATTTTCTGCAATTTCTTTCATAAACAATGTGTAGATGCCAAGTAAATGTTAAATGGCTTAATCAAATGAACTTGGCCTAACTAAAATCAACCTAAAATTAAATGTCTTGCTTCCCCTTCCTCCTCTACCCAGTCATCACCCTTTGGGGTATTCTGGGATATGACGAAGGGCAAGCTCGTATAGATCTAGGTACTCCACTATATTGTTCCAAACCATTAAAACCGGATGACTTGGAAGGTAGAGGGGGTAGAGAAGGAGGGATTCTCACGGCACTAAGCATCCTCCCTGTTGACCAACCTTGAATTTGAGAGGTGACCTAAGGATCTACGTATGGGCTTAGTCGCATTTTGTTGAGAACCCAGCACCTTCTCTTGGTTGAAGAGGAATAACAGTGTGAAGTAGACATCTAGTTAGACCATACACATTCAGGGTTAAAAATTGTATTTGTTTGCAATTTCTGATTATTCAAATGCATGCATACATAATGACATGAACTCTACCATGATGAATTCATAAACCATTTGCAGCTACCAAATACCAGAAAAACAAACAAATAGATACACCATACCAACTAATTAACCCAACTTAGTTCATGACGCTGAGTGAGCCTTAAAATTTACCAATTTACACTAAGTACAAATAACTCTACGGTCTTTGAGGACATAAGTCCCTGATTGTTTCAACTGTGGGAAGTACTTGGGCTCTGCCCAGAAATCAATTGTGAGAAGTACCACAGGAACCCCAAAGTAGCTGGCCGCTGAGAGGAATTACCAAGCGAAACGGGCAATGACCCCTTCCGATTGAGTAGAAACACCTGTGAGGAACAAGCCAAGCACTGTCTTCTAGCAGTCTTGGTGGCCGAGTGACCACCTACAGCCAATAGGAAGCCACTAAAATCGGGGTCCAAATATCATTCCCACCAGTTTCATACATAAAAACACAATTGATCCTCCACGCTCTTCCTCATTCCTAAGAGGCGAACCACCACCATTTGGAACACTCAATTGACATCATCGAAACCATTATTAGTGATATCCCACAACATCAGAAGGCCACATAGCCTCTAATTCTGATTCAGACCCATATCAGTCTGAACCAAACCTCCATACCGCACCATCAAGCCCCATGGCTAGTGCCAACCTGGATCCATTTTCCGGCATAACCTTAGCAAGTGGACCCATGTCCACATCCCAACCTGTCACCCACAACCTGGCAAGTGGCCTAAGCACAGTTATACAAACTATCATCAATCAGCTACCACCACCTTTAATGACTAGCCAAGCTGGCCCACTGGCAGCACACGGGGGTAGTGGCCCTTCCCCCTACACTGCCCCTCCTACCACATAGGGGAGTGGTGCACCATCCACTTACATTGCCCCTATTGTCATGCATGGGGGCAATGTCCCTTCCACCCACACTGTCCCTCCCACAACACTCGGGGGCATTGGCCCATCTATAATGGTGCCACCGCAAGCACCCCCAACCATGCAGATGCATTATGCACCTGCAAACCCCACCACCATCGTAGCCCCATCCTTCATAAACTTGGGGTCAAATATGCCATTCATGGCTCATCTTAACTTGCATGACTTGGCCAGATTAACAAATGACCCCATTCGCCATCAAGCCTTTGGGCCTCCAATTCCAACTAAGCTACCATCAAATATCCCCAAGTTTGAAGGCAAAGTAGGGGAATGTCCCCAAAACCACATAATGACATTCCATCTATGGTGCTCATCCAATAGCATCGTAGATGATTCCATCCAACTGAGGCTATTCCAATGCACCCTTACAGGCGCTGTGGCCAAATGGTACATTGAGCTACCATAAGCCTAGTACTTGGACTTCAACTCCCTAGCCTTCATGTTCCTACAGTATTTCCAACTCCCTGTCAGATATGATGAAGGGGTAGAGATCCTGCTATCCTATCATCAAAGCACTGCCACTCATATAACTGACCGTATCCATGAGTGGTGGCGATGCCGTAGCTTATGTAAAATCCAAATTGATGACAGGATCTTCTTGGATTGGTTTCTTAAGACCTTTCTCCTATCCATAGCAAAGGATGTCACATCTGAACGTCCCCAATCCGAAGAAGAGGCCATATTGAAGGCCCAATATTTTGACCTTATCTATGCTCAGTCTGGATACTTGTACACCGTAATTCCAGACACTCCTCGGTCGAGTACCTCCCACCGTGATGCATTGGGGGCATCCCATGCTACGGATGGCATCATAGGATTGGTCTCCCAATAGCCATAGCCTCGATCAACACCACTTGTCGTTACACCACAACCAAGCAACACTGTTAATGTTGCTTACCAAAACCAAGCCCTGAACTATGCTAGAATAATGTCCTAGTCCGGAGCAAGAACTTCCTATGTACAACCTACGCCACCGTAGTAGGCTCAAGCCATGGATTGGCCAACACAGCAGTATGTGGGGAAAATTCCCACATTTGTGGCAACACCACCCCCACAAATCTACTATGCACCGCCAGTGCAACCAGTTCAAGCCCGCGCCCCCACTCCACCCGCTCCATTGGGACAAGTGTTCGCACAACAAAACCGTCCCAACTAGCATGCCCCCAACAATCAACAAGGGAAAGCTCAAAATTACTGGTCCCGTAACCAAGGCAATAATCAATCGCAAGGAGGCGGTTAACAACCAAACCCTCCCAACAATGCCGCAGCAAATCGACCCACCCAAAACCCCCCACGACAAAATGCACCAAGACACAATGCCCCATTGCACACAAACCAACCGTGAACACTATGTGATGTTTATGGGAACTACACATTCGAGTGTCCCCTCATGGTTCCAGCTAAGCAGGCCATTCAAAACGAGGCCCAACAGGACGCCAACACTGCAAATCAAGCCCAACCCAACCCGACACCACAAGGACCTCCCACCATGGTGCTTCAAAACACGCTATCATTCCAAGGGTTGGTGGCAACCGCACCCCCTCCCCAACCCAATCCCAATGCTCCGGGGGCACCTCCCATGGACAAAACAGGTGTTCACCACCTACTAGCGATGATGACTGAAGAGGTTAACATGCAAACTAGATAAAATCAGTACGGTACTGCCACTAAACCCACTGACACATCAACGACATCAACGTCTAAAACAGTCAACCTACCTCTTCAGTTACCCCCATTCTCGCACCCACCCATACATAGAATTGCCAATAATGCCACGGCTAGAGCTACAGCTAGCTATAGCATTATGAATGACCTGGCCCAAACACCAATGACCATGTCTTCCCTGGAGGTACTCAAAACGTGCCCAACATAGAGAAAAATGATACTAGCCGCCCTGGGGGTCGTAGACCCCTCTGACTCCAAGTTCATCGCATTCGACACGGAGAATGGAGAACCATGCATGCCATCGACCATTTCCTTCCAAATCTTGGTATCTATCCGGAACTTGGTTATGCATCGGTGCATAGTAGATGAGGGGGCATCTACGTGAGTTATGTCTACCCTGGTTTGGCAGAAACTGGGATCACCAATTCTACATCCATCCTCCACAACTCTGTAGGCTTATGATGGCCATCCCACTAAAGCCCAAGGAATCCTCCCCCATGTCCCCATCACATTAGCCGGGAAGATAGTGCTGATCGACATAGAGGTCATCAATGTTGAACTGGACTATAACCTTCTCCTCGAAAGAAGTTATATGTACACCATGAGATTAGTCACATCAATTGTCTTCCATCTCATGATGTTCCCCCATGAAGGGAAGATTGTGATGGTTGATCAACTCACTTATCATGATCCGCAAGGGTTAATGGAACCTGCCAACGTTATCCCTACCATCACCACCATTGATCCATAAGGGACAACTACACACGCTAATCTCATCCCTGCAACCAATACTATGGTTGACAACACACCAACCTACCCATTATTGAATGTGGGCCCTAGGTTGTTTACCGATCCCACCATGACGGATCCTTTCCCCTCAGTGTCACCACCATTGACACAAAATGAGACTGCGGTGTGCATGGTCTCATCCAGCACCACTGCACCCAAAAAACAACAATAGTAGCCACAGCCCCAACCACAACCACAACATCATCCGCAGCCGTAACACCAACATCAGCTGTAACATCATCCATAGCTGCAACATTACGCACAACTGCAACCACAACTGCATCCCCACATGCAACCAACAGGGAGTTATCTAGGCTCATCCCCACTCCATATGATTCTCTTCCTCTTTCCCCCAACTGGTGTCCTGAGCAAGCCAGTAATGGCCACCTTAAGCCTACCCAACTTTACATTGGGAATTCCAGTGTGGTATCTTGATCCACCGGCTCAACCAGAAATGCCCTAGGTTGTTTTAACCCCAGTACAACCCATTGCAGTTGAGTCTCACCCTCCACCTGGTCTGCAAAAACCAACCACCACACCCGCACCTGCACCGCCCCACCTAAAAAGGGCCAGGGGCAAGAATGCCAAATCCACCGCAAAACCACGACAAGTCCTACCTTGTGTCGTCTGCAAGCAACAGGGCCATCCAACTCAAAGTTTCCCTGAAATCCCAATGATCCATGCGCATTTAGATGCCATGGATACAAATGAAAACATCCCCGTGGTTGAACTTCCAATCGTGCTAATAGTGAGAAACAAGGCATTGAGAACAAACCATGCTTGCGCCCTTTGCAGTTTGTATGGACATTACTCTCACCATTACTGAGACTTGCCTGAATTTCAAATGGCTCTAGCTGACCTCCATCAACATTCCCTTGAGTCTGAGATCACCCTGATCAAAGAATTTCACCCCCCACCTCCTTCTTCAGACACCATGTCCATTTACATGATGTCCACTTCTACCGACCCTCTTGTCTCCACCACCACCAATGGTCCATCAGACCTGTCTCTTCTGTTGTTTCTGCAGCCGGAACTCCATCCGTAGCCACAACCTCAACCTCAGTTACCAAGGAAATTGTGGGGTTCATTCCCGATCAACATGATCCTTTTCCCTTTCCTACCATCCGGGATCGTGAGTAAGTATGTCTTGGAAACCTGCAATCTATAGGATTTCACACTGGGAGGTCTTGTGTGGTACCTTGAACCACCTACCCTACCTTTAAGGCCCTAAGATGTGTTGAATCATTTCCATCCAATTGAGATGATGTTGCACCTACCTCCAGGTCCATCAAAGACTCCTCCTATCTCTAGGCCTACCCCTCTTCCTCCAGCAAAGACTTGGGGTAAGGCTACAAAAACCACAACCAATACCATTTACATGACCTCTAGCACTAGTTTCCCTTCCGTCTCATCAGCTGTGGAAGATCCACTTGATATATTCCTGCACCACTTATGCGATGACAGAGATATGTGTAATACCACCTTCGGTTTTACCCCATTCCCTTTAAACCATAGTGTGGAATTGGTTCTTCCCATAAAAGACTAGATTCCGTCACCCTGCCTTGCCAATGACCTTCATCTTGGCAAGGAGGCATACCTCTTCGCTGAATCAGATGATTGACTCTTGAAGAAGCCGCGCAACGGGCTCCACCTCAAGAGAGTCTATGCCTGATATAACCACTATGAGTCCCTTATAGCATAGTTTTTTCCCTTTCTTGTTTTTCAATGTTTTTTAGCACAAGTCAGGGGCAGCACCATTAGTTGCTAATTCAAAGTCACCCGGAGCCTGTTCGAGACACTTCTCACACCTCTGGGCCCAAATTTTCATCTCCTTATGAGACCATCGTCTCATGTTTAACAAACAAAATTTGGGACCGCTTCTTGGAAGCTACCTTGATTTATGAGCCACAGCATGGCAATGCAAGTGTCTATGGACCTATACTTGTATCACTCTCCCCTACTGCTATTCATGTGGGTTTTCGGGCCACCGCCCGTTAAGGGTTACCATTCTTTAGTTTTTTTTTGTATTTTTAACACATAGTTGTCTTTTCTATTCACCACACCTTATGCGGACCTCTGGACCACTGTCCACAAAATGATTTATTTTTCTTGCATGTATTTGGCACATAAGTGCCTCCGGACATGCACTTACATCGCATGTAGTCAAGTCCGTATACTGCAACACACACACACGCTCTCTTGACCTCTGTCCGAGAGCCACTTCGGTTTGCATGCCTCCGCTGCACTGACTCACGAGCCTCTGTCACGATCTACCCCATGCATGTATTGGTATGTTTGAGAGCCTTCTGCTCCATCCATACTGTGTAGATGACCTTTGGACCTTTGTCCACTGTCCCGAAATGGGGCACTACTTGTGCCACCGCAATTGGTTTACCATATTGGAGTTTCGTTTAAGCTCTTTTTTGACTCCTTAAAACAATGAAAATATTTCCAAGCACAACTGCTTCCTTTCCCGCTTGCTAAAGTATAGGAAAGGGCTTCTACATCATCTTGTTTACCTCCTTTTGCAAACCATGTAGACCATCAATTGAAAAGGTATTCCTTGGCACACTCAAGCCAAGACCATTCCCCTCTGCATACTTTTATGCTTTCTTGGGTAGAGGGGCCACACTTTACGAAAAAGCTCACCACGGGTTGTCATTAATCTCTTTTCCAGCCTTCTCATCAAGAAAATATTGCCAAGCAAACTTGGTTTTGTTCATGCTTGTAAAATTATTTGAATGACCGTCCAGTCAGTATAGGTTTAACCTTTTCCGACCTGATTAGACTACCAATAGTAAAGAAGTCTCTCATCCCCTACAGGATGGGAGAGCTCTCCTATATTTACTTTTATCCTTTTTCGGGCACAGGAGACTACCAACAAAAAAAATCCCCCACTGGAGTCTTCTTCGTGCTTTCAGACTCTCTAAAATTGAAAGCACCATCAAGCATTTACCTTCTCGGGCTCGCCAAAAATCCACGAGATCATACCATAACGGTATCCCTAGACACCACCCCACAGAAAACAGTTTGGCAGCATTCCCCCTTTGGGTCACCTTTGTTCAGAGTACTCTACAATGTGTCTTCCTTGGATCCCATCAATATCAAAAGTGTCCACCTCCTCCAAGTATTTC
>LPNX010614931.1:673721-702632 GCA_001517045.1 Pseudotsuga menziesii
TCCTGAATAGAGATCTTACTAAAGAGATTTACATGCAGCAGCCTCAAGGGTTTGTTACTAATCCATATTTTGTGTGCAGACTAAAGAAATCATTGTATGGGCTTAAGAAAGCCCCCAGGGCTTGGTATGCCAAGATTGATGGATTTCTGCTGTCATTGAGTTTTGTTCGATGCAAGCATGATCCAAATGTTTATTTGAAGCTGATTCATGGTTCTTTGATGATTATTGTCTTGTATGTGGATGACCTTATGATTACAGGAAGCTCAAAGAAAGAAATTGCCTCCTTGAAGGATGCAATGAACCATGCATTTTCTATTATTGATTTGGGGTTGATGAGCCAATTTTTGGGTCTCGAAATTGCTTAATCCCAACATGGAATAAAAGTACATTAGTCTAAGTATGCTTTGGATTTTTTGAACAAGTTCGACATGAAATATTGCAAGCCAAGCAAGACTCCCTTCCTTTCAGGAGTTAAGCTTGAAGAAGTAGGTTCTTCTCCTATAGTAGATAGTACACTGTATAGACAACTGATTGGGTGTTTGATGTACCTTACACACACTCAACCTGATATTTATTATGCAATAAGTGTGGCTTCAAGAGACATGGATCATCCTCATGAGATCCATTGGAAAGCAGCCAAAAGGATCCTTAACTTTGTTAAGGGAACAAGAACTCATGGGATCTTCTACAAAGCTAAATCTTATCTTGATTTGATTGGGTTTACTGACAGTGATTGGGCAGGTGACAACACAGATCGAAAGTCAACATCAGGATATGTGTTCATGCTTGCTGAAGGACCAATCCACTGGTCAAGCAAGAAACAGAGTGCCATTGCACTCTCATCTACAGAAGCGGAGTACAGAGGAGTTGTAAATGCAACAACTCAATGTTTATGGTTGCAGGGGTTACTTGGTGAGTGTGGATTCGAATCAGAGTTCTCAACTATTATCTATTGTGATAATCAGAGTACCATTCAAATATGCAATGATCCAGTTCAGAGATAGAGAACCAAACACATTGAGATCCATATGCACTACATCAGACAGCTTGTGCATGATGGCACCATTCACCTACTCTTTTGTGCATCTTCAGAACAAGTAGCTGACATATTCACCAAATTTTTTTGTGAGAAGACATTCAGCAATCTCAAATCACTGTTGGGGATTGCTGATCATGCTGTGAAGCATGATTGATGACAAGATTTTCAAATTTTTTTTTACTGTCCATGTTTAAGGGAGGATTTTCCCATTGGGTTTTTTCCTCTTTCCTTGGTTAAATGGACATGAACTATGTAAAGGGTGACTAAGCCTTGTTGATAGGCCCTATAGTTTTCTAATATTTACTCATAAGTTAGGCTTAAGGGGGGGTTTTAGAATAGTCAACCCATAGTTAGCTACCTCAGACATTAATTAATCCATTTTTGTCTTATTTGCCTAGTTTCCAATATTCCACTCTATGCAAGTTGTCTTCCACATGTCCTAGAAGTAAAACTTGCTAAAAATGAGTCACGGAGCACTTGGGAAACCTCCTGGAATCCATATTTCACATATCTACTTTATTCCAGATCCTCCCTAGCGCATGTCTACTTTTTCTACTTTATTGCCTGCTTTACTGAGTTTTATGGCAAAAGGGAGAGTAGGACTAGGTGCAGTTTACTTGTTTTTTGCGCTCATCATCCTCCATTCTTTTCTCCTAATAAAAGCATGTATGATTTGTATTTCCATCACCTATTATCTTGCCTATATGAATTTTCCAATTCGTGAGCTCCTAGGCATATTTGGAAACTGCTTTATGCACCTATGGGGGATTTGACTAGATTTAGTAAGCCTTCTTTTGACTATTTCAAATGGCATCCTTATGCATTTGAATATCTCATGTAATTATTCATTTTCAGAAGCCTATGACTTCACAAGGTTGGCTATTGTACACTTATTCAATACATATTAGTTTTATGCTCCAATTTCAGTCTCCTTTGTGTGTAAATTTGCATGTTTGATTAGTAATTTTGTGAGTGCAATTGATCTATCGCCTAGGTTCAATTTCCACACTTGAATGATTTTGATTCTAGAGTTTTCAAGTGTTTGGGAGTAATAATGGACATGGTGGTTAACTTAACACAACAACCAATGAAAAGTGTTATTATGGATGTAGTAGTGGAAGATATCACACCTAAATTTGGGATGCTTCTTTCTAGGTCTTGGGCTAAGAAAGTAGGGGGAAATTTACATATAGATTTGTCTTATGCAACGATTCCTATTTTTGGAGGTGAGAATAGGAGGTTGTATAGAGAATTACAATTTGCTTACATTGTTACTAATGACAGGAATCCAACAAATCGTCCATTATATGTTGTTGAAAGGGATTTAGGGTCTTGCATGTTGCACTTCAGTGATGATAATAATTCCGGTATGTTATAGGTTGAGAAAGAAAAACCAATCAAATTTACTATGGAACAAAAATATGAACTTTGGCAGATGTATTTTGATGGATCATCATCTAAAGAAGGTGCTGGAGTGGGAGTTGTTCTGATATCTCCTGGTGGTGAATTGGTAAGTTTGATGTATAAGTTAGAATTTGCTACCACAAATAATACAGCAGAGTATGAGGCTTTTTTATTGGGTTTGAGAGTTGCAAAGGATATGGGTATTCAGCAAATTTCTGTTTATGGTGACTCTGAGTTGGATGTTCAGCAGATGAGGAACAACTATCAAGTAAAGCAAGATTTGTTGAAAGTGTACAAGAATGAAGTTTGGGACATGATAGATAATTTATTTGTGGCATTCAATATTTCCTATATTCCTAGAGATCATAACTAGATTGTTGATTCACTTGCTCTAGCAGCTACACATTTCAAGATTCCTAAGACAACTCAGCTAAAGTATCCTATAGAAGTCAGGTACAGACCTTCAGTGCCTAATAATATCAAGAAATGGAGGTTTTTTGAGGATGATTTAGAGATTAAAAGGTTTTTAGAGCTGACTAGTGAGTTCTCTAATTATTTAATTGAACATGAGCAGGATGATGGAACTGAATATACTGAGAGGTTTGCAGAAAATGAAATTACTGGTGATAAAATCATTGAGCTGAAAAGTAATTTTATTCCCAAGGGTTTGGTACCCCTTGAGAGGATTTTTTCAAAGGATGACACCCCATTGAAACCAGCTATGCAGTCTTCAAAGGAGAATGTAATGTATTGTAACATTGGCACAAAGGAGCATCCCAGGATAGTAAATATTTCAAAGGCACTTTCAATGGAGCAAAGAGAAAGGTACATTAAAATGTTGAAAGAATATGTTGATATTTTTGCTTGGTCATACGAAGATCTAAAAACTTATGACACAAGTATTATTAAGCATAAAGTACCTTTGAAGCCTAATGTAAAACCATTTAGACAGAAGCTGGGGAAAATCAATCCTACATTATTTCTCGTTATAGAAAAGGAGGTTAAAAAATTATTGGATGCTAAAATCATTGTTCCTCTTCAATATTCATAATGGGTAGCAAACCTAGTTATTTTCAGAAAAAATAATGGAGAAATAAGGTTGTGTGTAGACTTTCGTAATCTGAATAGGTCCTCATTAAAGGATAATTACCCATTACCAAAAATTGAGCAAATCTTGTAGAAGGTGGTGGGTGCTCAGAGGATTTCAATGGTGGATGGATTTTCTAGGTATAACCAAATTGCAATGCACCCTAATGACATAGAAAAGACAACCTTCACTACCCCTTGGGGTACCTTCATGTATGACAAAATTCCATTTGGATTGATGAATGTTGGAGCCACCTTTCAAAGAGCTATGGACATAGCCTTTGTTGGAGAGAAGGAGAAGTTTGGGGTGATCTATTTGGATGACATAACAGTTTTTTAACATCCTGATGAAGAGCATTTAAAGCACCTAAAACAAACTTTCTTGAAATGTAGAAAATATGGACTGCCCCTTAATCCAAAAAAGTCACATTTTGCTGTGCAAGAGGGTAAGTTGTTAGGACATTTGGTTTCAGCTGATGGGATAAGGATAGATCCAGAAAGGGTTAAAGCCATTTTGAAGCAAGAAGGATGTGCAATCTTTTATTGAGAAAATAATTTTTCTGTGTTGGTTTATACTGAATTTTGATGAAACTATTAAACAAATAACAACTATGTTGAAGAAATATCAGGGAGTGAAATGGACCATAGAGGCTAGGAATTCATTTGAGAAGATAAAGCTGGCTCTTACAGAAGCACTGATTCTTGTGAGTCCTGATTTTTCAAAATAATTTCTGACTTTTTCTTTTGCATCAGAAGATACATTAGCTGTTGTTTTGTTACAAAAGAATAATGATGGTCTAGAACAGCCAATTGCATTTTTCAGCAAGACTCTCAGGGACTCAAAGTTGAAGTATAGTACTTTGGAAAAGCAAGATGATTCACTGGTAAAAGCATTAAAATTTTGCAGAATTTATGTTTTACATTCTAAGGTCATTGCTTATGTTCCCAATGCTTCCATTAAGGATATATTAAATCAGACTGATAGTGAAGGTAAAAGGGGAAAATGGATTGCTAAGATAATGGAATATGATGTGGACATCAAGCCTACTAAACTAGTGAAGGGACAAGGTTTAGCAAAATTGTTGGCTGATTCAAATTGTCAAGCTTCAGTCCTTCATTTGATGGCATAACAACCTATATAGGAAGAATTGCAAGCTAAGCAAGAGAAGGAAAATATTATGGAGAAGTATGCAGAATCTTCATGGTATGCAGACATTGTACATTCCTATTGTATTTACAATGTCCTAAACATCTAGATAAAAAGGCAGCTAGGTCATTGAAGTTAAAAGCTACTAAATATTGTCTGATAGAACAACAACTGTTTTGGAAAGATCCAGGAGGCATTTTTCTCAGATGTTTAGATAAGCCATAGATTGAGGAGGTAATCTAAGAAGCCCATGAAGGTGCTTGTGGGGGACATAAATACTGGAAGGCTAATGCGTATAAGATCTTGAGGTCTAGATACTATTGGCCTTCTCTATTCTCTGATGTATATCAGCAGGTAAGAGCTTGTGCCCCATTTCAAAAATTTGTCGGTAAACAAAATTTAGTGTCTTTGCCATTGAATCCTATTGCAGTGAATGATCCTTTTCAATAATGGGGCTTAGACTTTATAGGTGAGATAAATCCTTCTTCTTCAGGGCAGCATAAATGGATATTGATAGCTACATATTTTTTCACCAAATGGGTGGAGGAAATTCCCACAAGAAAAGCAACAGACAAGGTGATAATTAGATTTATTCAGGAAAATATTCTTAGTAGATTTGGATGTCCCAAGAAATTATTGACTGATAATGCTAAAGCTTTTAAGTATAAATCTATGGTGGCATTTTGTGAATAAAATAGGATTATTTTGAAACACTCAACACCTTATTACCCTCAGGGAAATGGCTTAGCTAAATCAACCAATAAAATTATCATTCAGAGCATCAAGAAGTTGTTGAGTCAGAATAAGAGGTCATGGGACTCAATGCTGAAATATGCACTGTGGGCTGACAGGATAACAATTAAAAAAGACAATTGGGACTTATCCTTTTCAACTGGTATATGGCACTGATGTGGTGTTTCTAGTTCAGCTTGGTATTCCAGTAATGAAATTTCTTCAAGATGGTTAAGAGGAACCCAGTGATATTCAAAGGAGAGTTTATGCACTAATTGAATTACAACAGGATCGTGAATCAGTGGAAGAAAAGGATTAGTTGTACATAAAGAAAATCAAAGAGAGGTTTGATAGGAAAATTAAAGAAAACACCTTTTTCAATGGGGGTATGGTATTAACATGGGATGCTAGAAAGGAACAGAAGGGTAACATGACAAGTTTGATAATTTATGGTTTGGTCCTTTCATAGAGTCAAAATGTTTGGAAAATAATACTTTTATATTACAGACTTTGGATGGTGAGGAGTTGTCTAATCCAGTTAATGGACGATTCCTCAAGGATTTGTACAGTCTTTGAAGGAAAAAGATTTGAATTTCATTGTATATACTGGTGTGTGAAGGATTGAATAAAGACTCCATATCCCAATGGATGTTTTGTAGAGTAGCATATAGGTTTAGTTAAATGGAAGAAGGGATTGATCTACAGGTTCTTGAAACCTCACAAGGAAGACTTCATCCTGCAGTAGGAGCCAGATGTTATAACTAGATTTTGTTTTTTGTTTTAGACTATATTCTTTATTTTCAAAACATGGTTTTCTTATTTCTTTTAATATTTTGAGCTTGGTTTTTGAGGTATTATAATAGTGAGCATATTTTTATTTTTGATTTCATAATACTCCTTTTAAATTGACTGCATTTAGTTGTTTTTATAGTTTTAATGGGCTCATTAGGTGTATATATTTCAGAAAGGTTGAAAAGATATATGATAAGGTTTAATCAAAGTTTGATTATATAATCTAACCCTTTGTTTTTAAGCCTTTTGTCAGAAAAATATTGATAAGAGATTCCTGTAGCGCAAAGGTAGAAACCATGAACTAGGAGTGCTACAAGAAAATCGCGGCACTCAAAAAATCATGAAATGAGCTCATTCGTGGTTAAAAATTGCAAATGATGGAGTTTTAACATCTGTAAAAGTGAGATGATGCATGTAATGACCTTGAAATCATTATGACAAATGTATAAAATAGAGTAAGGATTACACAGGTAAATTGCAGCTGTCCTGAGCCTTGTAGATTGGAAGTTTGTTAAACTTTAATGATAGCACATTCACGGATTTCATGCTGAGTGAGTAATGAAGAACATGGTGGTTAAGTTAACACAACTACCAATGAAGAGTGTTATTATGGATGTAGTAGTGGCAGATATCACACCTAAATTTGGAATGCTTCTTTCTAGCTCTTGGGCTAAGAAAGTAGGGGGGACTTTATAGATGGATTTATCTTATGCAACAATTCATGTTTTTGGAGGTGAGAATAGGAGGTTTTATAGAGAATTATAGTTTGATTATAGGGTTATTGATGATAGGTGTCTTTTAGTTAACTTTTGTAAAGATAATAGTTTGTTTTCAAAAAAATTTGCCTTACTGGCTGTTTCGATAGTCTGACCTAGAAGGTAGTTAATTAGTTAAGTAACTATTTTTTGGATGTAACCAAGATAAAAGAAAGTAATTAGAATGAGCAGGGGTTCAAATTTTTGTACAAGGGGAGGCTTCCAAGCTATTGTGTATGAAGCTAAGTTTAGAAACTCTTATGTATTCTTGATGACTGATTATGATATATATGCAAACTATAAGCCCATATTATTCTATTTGCTGGTTTAATTTCTGATTGGTGTAGTCACTCAGTTGACAAATTCATTTCTTATTTGATGTTATTATTCATGGAATGCTTGTGAACTATGGGTGAAACTCAGTATTGTGCTTATGTTGTTTCTAGTTTATATTTTATATATTATGCATCTCAGTTGCTTTATTTTCAAAACATGGTTTTATTATTTATTTTAAGATTATGAGCTTGGTTTTTGAGGTATTATAATAGTGAGGATATTTTTATTTTTGATTTCATAATATTTCTTTTAAATTGATTGCATTTAGTTGTTTTTATAGTTTTAATGGGCTTATTAGGTGTATATATTTCAGAAAGGTTGAAAAGATATATCATAAGGTTTAATAAAAGTTTGATTATATAACATAACACTTTGTTTTTAATCATTTTGTCAAAAAAATATTTATTGGAGATTCCTGTAGCGCAAAGGCAGAAACCGTGAACTAGGAATGCTACAAGAAAATCGCGGCACTAAAAAAATCATGAAATGAGCTCATTCGTGGTTAAAAATTGCAAATCATGGAGTTTTAACATCTGTAAAAGTGAGATGATACATGTAAGGACCTTGAAATCATTATGACAAATGTATAAAATAGAGTAAGGATTACATAGGTACATTGCAGCTGTCTTGAGCCTCGAAGATCGGAAGTTTGTTAAACTTTAATGATAGCACATTCACGGATTTCGTGCTAAGTGAGTGGCGAATTTGATAGGCATACGTGAAGCTGAGAAGACTGCGGTAAATTATTAGATGGTTTGGGTGTAATTGTGGCTATCAAAGATGGAACTATGGAAACTTATCTGGTATCAATGAGGATAGGGTTGGAAATTTTCAGCATTATGAACTATCATAGTGACAGGTATGCCATTAGGTTTGAAAAGCATTAAATGAATCCTAATTTGTATTAATAGAGGGTTAGTATGGATTAGGGAAAGTGAGAAATTGCAGGTTAGGGTACTAAATTTTCTCAGCCTCTAGTTTATTGTTGTAATAAGATACTTTCGAAATAGTTTTAACTATTTTATGAAGGTAAGAACAGTTAGAGGCTAGTGTAGAAAATTAAGAAAAGTGGCAAGACTAATAGGGCTGAGCCTTCAGATATAGAATGGGATAAAATTTTTACTGAATGTGCAAAATTGTTTAAAAAAGTAGGCGTCTTTGAATATTTTGAGAAAATTGATTGTTATCATTTAGAAGTTTCATATGGGTTTGCTCAGGGGTTAGAGAAAGATACAGTCCTATTTAACACCCTAAATATTGACATGACCAGAGAGTTGATAGCAGAAGTCACTGGTATAGATGAAAAGGGTGAGTTTTGGTTCAAGAAAGTGCCATTTACATTTAATTCAGAGAATTTCCTATTGCCTGATGTTGTAGTAGATTGGGGAAAGGGGGTTCATATATAGAAGTTCAATCCTGAATGGAGGGAGCCAATTAATATTTTGCAGAGTTATATAACCTGTGAGGGAAGATATGCCTCTATTTTTAAATATCACATTAGGTTTCTACAACACTTAAGTCAGGAGTCAAAGATGAATCTTCCATTTTTCTTCCTAAAAAGTTACAGAAGATGTCAAGTAGGGTAAGGGAACATCATGATCACACTAAACAATCTATTTTCCACCATGGATTGATAAAATTTATTATCAGTACTGTGCTCCATAAAATAGGTAAGAATTGGGATTACTTTTTGTTCTGGTCAGGGTTTCAAAGGGAAAAGGAAGACGAGTAAAAAAGTAGACATATGAATAAATCACACAGCCTTGTTAAAATATTGAAGAAAGAGATCATAATTGAAACATTAAAAGAGACTACTCAAGTGGAATATTCAACACAGAAACTTGAAGAGATGGTAGGTGGACAGTAAAAGAAGATTGATGAAGATAATCATTTGGAATCTCAAGTGCAGAGTTTAGAAGATGTAACAGAAATCATTGAATATGACACATCAAATACCTTTGATGAAGATACGAACCAGGAAGAAGGTAAATGTGTTTTACAATAAGAGCAGATTCCTATATATGTACATGAATAAAGAGAGGAGATCCTAGTTCTTGATAAATTGAGGGTTGATAATACATAAAGTTCAAAAGAAGGGTTTGAAGAAAAGCTGGTCATGAAAGGAGTTAAAGGAGAATTTGTTCAGCTAGCAACTATAAAACATCAAGGTAAATGTCTGAGTATGCTGGGAGAAGTAAGAGTAGGTTGGAGACCTAAAACTAGACCTACGAACAAGTTGAGGTTAAACATGAATTTTTTTTTAAATCCCAAGCTATCTCAAGGGAAAATTACAATATTAGAATATTCTTCTTCTCAAGAGGATGTCGAAGAGGATAAAATCTAGAATGTTAAAAAATTCATGAGTAAGAAATAGGATTCATTGATTGTTAATTCATCCTCAGTAAAAAAATAAAGTTTAATAATAGTTAGAAGATATTAAAAAGAAAGAAAGTATTAGCCCTCAGCAGGTTCATACTATAAAACATCATTCAGTGATGTTAGAATCATGTACAGGTAAAGAGAAAAGTGCAGAACCATCAATCTAGTGCAATTTTGAAGGTGCTGAGTCTACAGATATTCGTGTAACAGTGACAGAGCAACATAAAGAGGATGATGAGGAAATTTTCAAGAAGTTAAATGTCCCTTGGTTCCCAGAAGGAGCTTCTTCATTTCAAGAAGGGAAAGTCATGGATTCAGAGAAGGAAAATCTTCAGAAAATTATTAAACAGTACAAGTACCAAATAGATTTTCTGAATGAATCAAATGAAGGATTGGTAATGGCAATTAGAAGGTTAAGAGAAGATCTTGAGGATGTAAATAGCCATTATCAGGAGTTTATTGTGGTTTCGAAGGAAGCATTAAAGAGGAAAAGGCAGACACAAAACATGTGTGAAGAGTTGGAGTAGAAGATCTAAGATTTAACTCAGTAGAATCAAGAGCTATCAAGGGGAGCTGAAGACCTAGAAGTTGAGCAACAAAAAACTAGAAGAAAGACACAAGCTCTGGAGGGGATAGCACTTTTGGCTAAAGCTGCCAAAGATATTTAAAGGGTTATTGATGACAAGTGTCTTTTAGTTAACTTTTGTAAAGATAATAGTTTGTTTTGGAAAAAATTTACCTTACTAGTCGTTTCAATAGTCTGACCTAGAAGGTAGTTAATTAGTTAAGTAACTATTTTTTGGATGTAACCAAGATAAAAGAAAGTAATTAGAATGAGCAGGGGTTTGGATTTTTGTACAAGGAGAGGCTTCCAAGCTATTGTGTATGGAGCTAAGCTCAAAAACTCTTATGTATTCTTGATGACTGATTATGATATATATGCAAACTATAATCACATATTATTCTATTTGTTGGTTTCATTTCTGATTGGTGTAGTCACATAGTTGACAAATTCATTTCTTGTTTGATGTTATTATTCATGGAATGCTTGTGAACTGTGGGTGAAACTTAGTATTGTGCTTATGTTGTTTCTAGTTTATATTTCATATATTATGCATCTCAGTCCTTCACTGTTACATGATTTAGTGTTTTTCTTATCCTGATGAGATTTTACCCTCTTGTTAACAAACTGTAAAACCAAAACCCTAAAAACCTATTTTACTTAGTTTTATTTTATGAGATTGTGTTGGATTTTTCTTTAGTAGTCTAAGAACAATTTTTGGCAATAACACCTGCAAATCAGAATTTTTATCATGTTCATCCTCCATGTTAGGTTCCTCCATCACATGCAAAGTGTCTCATACCATGTGCACATTATCATATTCCATGCAGGATGGAATGTGTGGTACATTCAACTCATTTTGAGGTTGATAAATATGAAACCTTGACTCTTGAAGAGCTTCATGGGTGATTTTCAAAGAATCACATGTATTCTCCCATTTTCTATGGAGCCGTTTAGACTCTTATGCTTCCTTCTTCAGTGAACAATGGTACATTTCAACCACCATGAGGAGACAATCTCTATACAAGAGAAAGTTCATGTAACTCTCCTTCATCTTGAATACTACTTTTTTGATTGCTATGAACTCCCCCAATAAGGTTTCTCCTTCCAACTCTTCTCCTGGATCTTTCCAACAACATCTTGTCACCAAGGAATTGGTGTCAACAAAGTTCTTCATGGCTGTCATAAGCTTCTATTTGTGCTCTTTTAGTGACCCAATCAAATGATGTGGCTCACAAATAATATCCTCCACCAAGATTACTCCTTCCAATGGCTAAAAACTTGGTTTTCATCTCTATCCTCTCCATATGAAAGGTTTATGATGGCATGCTCATCATCTTTAAAGTCCACATGAAGACTCACAGAGTCACATCTACCACTTGTGGTTCACTCTGCAACATTTATTCATTTGATTGGAGAAAATATATGTGCATGTCTTCACTTCCATATTCATGTGCTTATTCATCCATGCTATCCTCCTTTATGAAACTTGATGTTTTTCTAAATAATATTGTAAAACTCCCATAAAGGGATGTTTTTGGTGTAGCTTTGCCTCTTGCCTTTTGGTATTCTTCTTTACTCCGAGTGGCAGAAGAACTTGGTTCCTCTCTTGATGATCTATATTTTTTCAATTAATCCACATATACATCCTTGGTCTAAAATCCATAGCCACAATAGATATAAGTGTTGAAAGAAATGGCTTTGCATATCTCTTCTATTAAAGAAATATACTCTTTATAGTGATGAGGTAAGTTTTTACTTACTTCCATCTTCCTTGTTGAAGCAACCTTTGATCTAACCATTAGTGGTTCATACCATTGATATTGATTGTACTTTTGGTCATTGAATTAATCATCATCATATCTTGGTAATCCCATATCAATATAGATCATCTCATCTCCTTCATATTGATCATAATAATCACCTTCAACAATTGGAACTAGCCTATTCTTGCAAACTTTTATTCAAATGACTAATGGTCACAATGCACAGGTGTATAGGATCATGCTATGATACCACTGTAATGTACCTAAGGTAGATAGTAGGCACACTAACTATGAGACAAACAAGAAATACTGTATTTCCCCCCAATTGATTTCAAGCACCTAGGGATTTTTCACTACAACAAATCCCTATGATTAGCTCCCTTTTTTGTTTCCCATTACTTTTTTAATGCATTTTTCTTCATATTTTTGGAAAATTAGGTGCTATTTATCGAGATGGTGCTATTATTGGATTTTTTGTGCCAACCACACCTCATCGGTGCTAAAGTCAGTGCTAAATAACATTTGTTTTAGCACCGAATAAAACTTCCAGTTTAGCTTCCAATTTTGCTCCTTCTATCTAGCACCAAATAAAACTTCCATTTTAACTCCCTGTTTATCTCCTTATTTAGCTCCTTTTTAATGCCCTCTTTTTCTCCTCTTTCAACGACATGTTTAGCTCCCAGTTTCACTTCTAGTTTAGATTCATTTGTAGCGTTAGTTTTAGCTTCATTTTAAACATTTAGCTTGGCTTCCAATTTACACGTACTATTCCTAAATAGTTAACTTGTCAAGGTCTTAGGGGTTAAGGGAATATGGGATTTTGGGATTAGGGGTTACAAATGCGGGGATTAGGGGTGCCGAGATTAGGGTTTAATGTAATAAGGGTCAAGGGATAAGGGATTTGGGGCTTATAGGTTAGGTAGTTTAGTGGTTAATGATTTAGGGATTATGGTTTAATGGATTAATATTTAAGGGATTATGGGTTATGGGTTTAGGGGTTAATGGATTAGGGAATAGGGATTAGTCCTTAAGGGATTAAGGGAAAATGTTTTAGGGGTTAATGGATTCATGGATTATAGGTTACATGAGTAGGTATTAATGGTTAAGGGAATCGAGGTTTAGGGCTTAAAGGTTAATGGATTAGGGGTTATGGGTTAAGTGAATAGGGATTAGGGATTAAGGATTATGGATTTAGGGTTTAAGGGCTTACAATTTTATGGGTTTAGTGAATACAGGTTAAGGGATTAGGTATTAGGGGTTAGGTATTTTAATGGTTAAAGTATTAGGGATTTTGGGTGAATGGATTAATGTTTAAGCACTTAGGTAACATGGTTTTATGTGTTAAGGGACGAGGGATTAGGGATCAAGGGTTTAAGGGTCAATGGATTAGGGGTTACAAGATTTAGGGATTATGGGTTTATAAATTAAGGGTTAAGGGATTATGTATTAGGGTTTATGGATTAAAGGTAAAGGGATTCAAAATTAGGGGATGAGGGGTTTTAAAGAGTAAAGGCCTAGTGATTACGGGTTAAGGGAATTTTATTTTTAAATTTATAAATACTTTCTTAATATAACGTTTATTTTACAATATGTGATGTAATTTTTTATAGTTTGTTTTAATTTAAAACCTATCAATATATGTTAATTTAAAACATATTATTAATATTGAATATTCATGTTTTGATATGAAACATGAAAATAAAATTGAGCTTTAAATTATCAAAATTTTGACGTAATTCTAGGTGATTAATTTTTTCTATCATTTAATTATTTTATTGTTAGTTACGTGCAATAATATTTTATTAAGTTATATGGATTCACAAATATGTTGTTACAAAATGAATGGAATAAGGCTATGGAAATGAAAATAAGTGTTAGGTGGTTTAATGGTTAATTCCATATGGATTATATCGGGTCAAGGGATTACTGCTAACACCCATCAAGCCCACATAATGAGTAGTGAATGAGGCCAACATTGAAATTTATTTAAAATGTGAATGTATACGTTGAAATTTTACATGGTTGGACTTGGCATATGCCGTAGCAGTATGGGTGGGTTTTAAGAGTCAAGGACATATTTATAATAATCATGTATATAATTTCCATCATCATCATAATCATATTCATCATGAACCAATTTTTCCATCCATGGCAACAAATATCAAAACCTACATACCCATCTCTGCAATGAAACCGCTAATGAAGATGCCAATTTCCATGTCTTTGAATTTTTCTTGTGGAATTATTTGATATGATTAAACCATGATTCTATTAAACTAAGACATCCCAAAATAAATTTATATGGTATAACATGAATGTGGTTTAACGATTATTTTCTTATGGATTATATCGGGTTAAGGGATAAATGAGATCGATCGATCCTGTGTAGTTATCAGTGAATGAGGCCAATGTTGAAATTTATTCAAATTGTTCATGTATGTAGGATGGTTTAAAGACTCAAGGATGTTGGATGTCCCCACATAATCTTTGAGATCGTCCATGTTTCCATCAACGTTCAACATGCACGTCTCATTGTCATCATCCATCATTCTCGTCTATAAAATATTTGTTGGAAGTCTATTGAAATTTCATGGAACCTCTAACATTCCCATGAACAATTTCATCCATCAACCCCACACAGTGAGTAGTGAACAAGGCCAACCTTGAAATATATTCAAATTGTGAATGTATGTGTTGAAATTTGACATGGTTAGACTAGGTGCATGTATTGTTGGTATGGGAGGGATTTAAGACTCAAGGGAATCATTCTCATCATCATTTCTATGATTTCCATCATCATAATCATCATATTCATCATGAAACAATTTTTCCATCCATCAAAACAAAGATCAAACCCCACATACCCATATCTGTAGTGGAAACACTAATGAATATGTTGATTTCTAGTCTTTTGTTTTTGCTTGTGCCATTCTTCAATACTATTAAATTATGATTCTATTAATCTAAGAAATCCCAAAAGAATTTATAGGGTCCAACATGCAAGTGGTTTAATGGTTAATTTCTTATTTATTATATCCACTCAAGGGATAAATGACAATGATCGATCCTCTGCAGTGAGCAATGAATGGGTCCAACGTTGAAATTATTCAAACTATGTGTGAATGCATCAAAATTAGACATGGTCAGACTAGAGACATTCCTTGATGGTATGATATGGTTTCAATACTGAATGATGTATGATGTCCCCACATAATCTTTGATATCATCCACGTTTCCATCAACATTCAACATGAATGTCTCATTATCACATTCATCATTCCCATCTATAGAATATTTGTCAGAATTCTACTGAAATGTCCTAGAACTTCTAATGTACCCATGAAAAATTTCATCCATCAACCCCACATAGTGAGAAGTGAATGAGGCCAACGTTGAAATTTCTTCAAATTGTGAATGCATGCATTGAAATTTTAGATAGTTAGACTAGGCGCATATCGTGACAGTATGGGGGGGGTTTAAGACTCAAGGAAATCATTATCATAATCATGGTTGTAATTTATAAAGTCATTTTAATTATATTCATCATCACCCAATTTTTCCATCCATGGAAACAAATATCAAATGCCACATACCCATCTTTGCAGTGAAACCGCTAATGAAGATGCCAATTTCCATGTCTTTGCCTTTTTCTTGTGGAATTTTCCGAGATGATTAAACCATTATTATATTAATCTAACACATCCAAAAATAATTTTATAGGGTCCAACATGGAAGTGGATTAATGGTTAATTTCTTAGGTATTTTATCGGGTCAAGGGCTAAATAACATCAGTCGACCCTACACACTGAGCAGTGAATGGGAACAATGTTGAAATTTATTCAAACTATTCCTGTAGCATCAAATTTGACATGGAAAGAATAGACACAAGCCTTGATGGTATGGAATGGTTTCAATACTCAAGGATGTCTGATTTCCCCACATTTTCTTTGAGATTGTCCATGTTTCCATCAATGTTCAACATGCACATCTCATTTTCATCATTCATCATTCATGTCTATAGAATATTTGTCATAAATCTATTGAAATGTCATGGAAATTCTAACACACCCATGAACAATGTCACCCATCAACCCCGCACAATTAGTAGTGAATGAGGCTAATGTTGAAATTTTTCAAATTGTGAATGTATGCATTGAAATTTTATATGGTTAGACCAGTCACATGACTTGATGGTATGGGAGTTTTTTAAGACTTAGGGGCATTATTCTCATCATCAAGGCTGTGATTTCCATCGTCATCATAATCATATTCTTTATGACCCAATTTGTCCATCCATGGAAACATAGATAAAACCCCACATACCCATCTTTGTAGCAAAACTGCTAATGAAGATGCCAATTTCCATGCCTTTTCCTTTGTCTTGTGGAATTCTTCGACATGATTAAACCATGATTCTATTAAAATAAGACATCCGAAAATAATTTTCTAGGGTCCAACATGCAAGTGGGTTAATGGTTAATTGCTTAGGGATTATATTGGGTGAAGGGATTAGTGAAATATTTCAATAAGTTTTATAATATAAATTAATGAACAAACTTTGCATACATTTGGCCTATTGGTTTGGATTTACATTTTTCTTAATGAAAAATACACTAATCCTCTTTGCATACATTTTTTCTAATGGTTTGGATTTACATTGTTTTACATATACGCGATAAGTAATTATATTTTTTATATATTGCATATTTAATGTATTGTTATTCAATAGGATCTTCATCCTAGTTTAGTCCGAGTCTGACCAATAAGCTAATAACGCCTAGAAACCATTATGAACCAATAAATGAACACTAACAATGCTAACTCTTAATTTCCAATTAATCCTAATATTTTCTTCCAACAATTCATATTGAACGTTTTAACACTTTAAAGATGTTGCAATAGGTAATTTTTATCGACACAAATATCACTAAATCATTTCAAAGTATGGACCGTAAAAATAATCATTTTTTAAACAGGTATTACAAATAATTTTAAAAATTTAGAAGCCTTCCTCATTAACATTATTGTATGCAACAATGTCATCTAGTGTATCATTGCCAATGTTCATATATTCTTTCAGGCACTTAATTATTTTCTTCCTACACCATCACGCAAAAGTGATATTTTCATCATACTTATATTCACTTTCATCATATTTATTATCATTGAAACTTGACTGTAGACCATCTATATTGTTACTAGCTGTATTGGGATAATCATTTTCTATACCATCCATATTGTTATATTCTACAAGATCATCTAAGTTTGGAATGTTTCCTTCTTGTGTCTGAACATAACCATATTCAACATCATCATCGATGATAATTTGTTCAATGTTCTCTAATCCCTCTCTCTCATTTTGTTAGGTATCACTGTTCTATTTAGTATCCACTAAGGCATCATCAAATACATGCCTTAGTATTAGATCATAATGTATGGCAAATAACCATTTTGGGTCCAAAATATATTCATTGAAAAATACCTACACATGAATGCCATACATATATTAAACATACGTTATAAAATTTTTATTGATTAATGAACACACACACACACACCTATTCAAAATAAACTATTAACTAATACATTAATGATCACTACAGCTTCTTGTTTGAGCTAAAGAAATACCCACTCATAATGAATTGGTAGAACATAAGGCTTCTTATCCTCCTTAAGCTCTATTTCATTTTGAATTTTTTCAGTAACCCATTGTAGTGTGCAATCAATTTTCCCCATTCCCTGAGCATATCAGTGGGAAGTGGAGTATTCCTTAGGTTCAATATCTTAAAATGTCTCCTTGCTTATAACACTTATTCTCTCTTTTTATCATGTAAATCAATCCGTTTGTTCATAAATTTCATGTGGTACAGAACGAACTTATCGAGTATAAAACTTTTTTATACCCCTATTACATGTCAATATGTTTATTTCAAAATCCAAATGTCATGTTGCTGATTTGACAAATAAATTAATACAACGTAAATTAATGATTGCAATAAATACAACCACAATGATCATGAATTTACTTGCCAATTTCTACTTGAACACCACTAGATTGTGGTTTTCCTCCATCAATAATATCTAATGCTCATTTTTCATCCCAGAAGTGTTTCCCATCTTTAAAATCCTTACCAAGGAATTCACATAGGAAGAAAAATGATTAATTCAATACATACCCTAAATCCATGCAACCCTTTGGATTTGCTTTTTGTCGGACATATCTTTTTAGATTTTTCATATACTTCTCAAATAGAAACATAGGAATTCACATATAACAGGTTATACAACTTGACGAGAACTCATAGTTGTTCTCGTTTTTTGAGGGTTCAATTTAAGTAGTTGTTTTTGCATCTGTTTCAAAAAGTCTGTATACTAGTAGCACCATTTTTCATTTTGAGCCATTTTTTTTTATATTTTCAAACATCTTAGTCATAAAAAAAACTATAATGTTTCATTACAGACACACTTTTTCAAATTTTACAAAAAATATATACATTTAGTACCTAGTTACAATGCTAAACCATATACATTTTTAATTTATTTTAACATTTAGAAGCTAATAAGAATGAAAAATAGATACATTTTGGAATTTTTTCCTTTAAACATTTCTCTTAAATAACTCATTTTTTGGGAAAATTTGAAAAAAGAGAGAGAAAATAAAGACATTTCAAACAATTTTTAACCTATTTTCAGCTATTTTATGTGTAAAAATAATATTATTTAGCATTATTTTCCATAAAGTGATGATTCACATAAACTCAACAAAACGTATACCATATGTTTTTAAATAATGTATGAAAAAAAATAGTTATTCTCAAAATAAAATCTTAAAGCCAAAACATTACATAATTATCTTATCAAAAACTTGTCAAGTTTTCCATTTTCCTCAACGACATGAAACTAATCAAGAATATCATGCAGACTAAAACCTAAGTTTGACATTTTCCTCAATGTCATAAACTAATCAAGAATATCATGTAGACCAAAATCTTCATCCGAATTATCATTTTCTACAACTTGGCTCTCTTCCTAGACCTCATTGTTTTCTGCCATTGGGTCTTCTACTTCAGGAACATTCCCAAAGTGATCGTTTCCAAACATCCCTTTTAATGGTGGTTAAGGTAATTTTGACATATTTGCCACAAGTCACTCATGAAATTGTCCTTTCTTCAAACCAACTTCCTACATTTCATCTGGAAGAACTTTTATAGCATTGATTTTTTGCTTGATATAATTGCACGGTAGTGGATCATTATCAATGGATATGAAATTTATTCCTTTTTGTAAGGAGCATGTTATTTTTGTACCTAATCACCATATGTATAAAAGAAAATTAAATAGCACAATGAAACATAAATTAAAAAAAATATTATAGATATTGATTAATGACACTAGTTTCATATGTAATATCAGAATATTACATGATCCTAAGAACAAATCTAAAACCCAATCTCCTTCTTTTGAAGATGTATCTATGAGATAATTAATCAATGCTTGTGGCTTTTGGTAGATGTTTACAATCTCTCCTTTCAAATCTATTTCTTCATATGTTAACTTTTTAGACACAACATTATAAGTCAATATTTGACTATATTTTCCTTCACTCCTTTCATTAATTAAAATAGATTCATAGATCTCATCTCTTGTCCAACATGAAACATGTATTCTTTCAGTATTACTTATAAATGGATCAATTCTCGAGATACAAATATTAGGCTTATGCATGTAACAAAAAAAATAAGAATCTAATTAACTTATAGAAAAATAAATTTCATTTCTAATTTCAAATGCTTAATAACACACTACAATTATCTTACCAATACAGTTTCTTCATTGAGTTTGCTTTATCCTTGAAGGTTGTTAGGACTATTCCTCCTTGTACATCTGAAAGGAAAATAAGAAATCTCCATACATGTGATGTTGTGACATCCATAAATCTTGAAACCACTTTATTGAATAATTGGTAAGTATAAGGCTCACAATTATAAGTAATGTTTTTTATAGTGTAGCCATGAGGGGTGTCTGCAATTACTAGGGTGTACTCCTTCTTAAGAACAAGATTTGGAATTTTTTAATAATCACCAACAATCACTTTATATTGATAGTGTTTAGCCCATTCCAAACATGATTATCAAGGGTATAATCAAGTTCAACATTTGCAAGGCGTTTCCTTCTTTGTCGTTCTATTTTGGATCTTTGAATATGAATTTTGAAAGTCTCTGGTACTGTAATCTTCTTTGTATATTTGAGAAAAAAATGATATGAATAAGTGAAAAAATAAATAATTAAAATATGATATATCATAAATCAACATACCTTTTTGTATGCAACAAAAATATTTCTCAAGTTTTCTATGGAGCTTGAGTCTGGATAGTTGCATCTAACATCATCCCAACTAATCTCCCCCAACATTCTAACCATATCCTCTTGTATTTTCATGTAAACCTTATGATTGTGCGATGCAAAAATAAACTACGTTTACAATCATATCTAATGATATAACATAATGCTTAATTAAAAAAACATACTAAACTCAAAAAGTAAACTTTAAAACATAAACCAATCCACAAACTTACTTTTCAAATTCATTGCACATTTCCTCCATGGATAATTCATCTGACTTTACACCTGACAAAATTGTAGATATAAGTGTTTTACCCTGCACACCTTGCAATGCTCTCGAAGGTGTTATATTCATATCTTCTGGAAAAATTTTGACGTCAAGGCCTCCGTGACCACTACACCATGTAGCTGCTTTAATTTTCTTTACTTTTTGATTTTTTATGCCAACATTATCCCACATGTTAAGTATTGGCCCCATTCTAAGTTCCAATTGAAAATAGTTATCTAAAGCTATGAATGCATCACTTCCTTTCAAACCTTTCTGTTTCACATTGTCCTCTTTAATCAGGAAACCTATTTACATACAACATTGTTTCTCGAAATCTGCATCAACTTTGAATCTATCCCCACCACATATTTGTTCAAATTCATTATGGATAAATATGACCCTTTGAATGAATGTTATGGACATCCTATAGTCACTATCTTTGTTATATATGATCCCATGCTAAGATTTTTCCTTCCACGTATGTTAAACCAACATAAATTATGCATTTGATTGTTTGAAAAATAGGGTTTTTGGGAAAGTCTTGCATCAATTTTATTTTGGCCTATGCAGAATGATTCCCCCCCAAAACATAGTAGTTTTAATCAAAACACATTGATTCATCAAATGCATGTCTAACATGAACATATTTCGGGTCAACAAGAACTAGTTGGTAGTCAACCCCATGTGCATAAGGATTGGGCCTCATCAATGCTTTCAAGTTACGAATATGCAAGCGATTTGGTTTCCTAATTTGATACTTCTCCTGACCTTCCATGGGTATATACAATTGCTTAACACTTAAATCAAATGTATGCCCTTTGTGAACCAACGTATCTCTACACAATCGATCCTGAATGGAATTTTGTGTTGTATTGAAAACACCATCATCTAGATCACTGCCCGGAGTGACGATTTCCAAACTATCCCCATAATTTTCACTTTTATTTTCAGTGATAACATTGGATTAAACATCTTGTCTCCTCCTTTTACATCTTGAATCTTGTGTATCTAAATGAAAAACTTGTTGATCATGAATGAAAGAACCCTTATCCATAATTATTTTAGAAGAGTGTTTCTTACTCTTACTAGTAGAGGTAACACCCTCATCAATAAAAATTTGTTGATAAAGTTCAGTAGGGCGAGATATTTTTTTAAATGTAACCTTCACAGGTAATTCAATTGATTTTTGGATGTCCTTTCCTTTCTATGTTTGTACTTATTCAGTTTAAACATTTTGGACTTGTTTCTTCCTTGGTATTTCCCTTCCTTGGTCTTTCTCCCTTCTGAAGAGTACCATTAATGACATCTATAGGGTTTTCTTTAGTGGAATAAATTCCATTCAGAATATGGGAAAGTGACATGGAAAAATCCTGCAAAATAAAAACTTGTATTAAAACTATTACATTGTCCTATCATCCACTCGCCCAACCCCCAAAAAAATATTTAAAAACAATACATTAAATTTATCCCTCGTGCATCCAAAGGGTAAGCCAAGTCAAAAATATTAGAAAAAACATTAAATTTAACCATTCTGCATCCAAAGAGAACACCAATCCCAAAGAGAAAAAAACTACATTGCACAAAAATGTAAAAACTAACCTTGAAAATCTCCTCAATGGTCTTTAAAATCCTTGCAGATTGTTGCAATGTTTGTAATCGTTTTTTGCAAGAGGTGACTGTAGAAAACAAAAACACATTTATATTGCATTGATTAAGTTTAATTTAACTGCTACATGAATGTGGGATTAAAAAAAAGAACGATAAAAACAAAAAAAAAAATTACCGAGATAAAAAAGATAGACAAATTTATTATAAGAAACTAACCTTCAAAGCACTATTACATTGCTCCAAGTTCAAATTTGACTATTAATTATCTAATGCATTATAATTAAATCTAAATAGGATAGCACTAAATGAAATTTTACTTGTGTTATGAGTGTGTGATAAAAAAAATAATGTAGATAACCAATATACTATTACAAAATTTATAGAGCATAGTTTACATGTGATTTAATTAATATTGTTACAAAGTTTCTATATGAAATATTATATTAACTTCATTAGTTGTATTAATGTGTTAGAAATGTGTGATTTGTTTTTGTAGAAAAAATTAGGAGGGAAAGTTTTTGGGTGGAATTTTGGAGGGAAAACATTGTTCTTTTAACTATATGATTGTTGGATTTTGACATTTGAACCATTCTACTTTTTGTGTGAGGAGAGTGGGAGTTGCACCATTCTAGTTTTTAGTGAAAAGTCATGGACTCATATGAAATTATCTCAATTTTCAGAAAATGGTGGAAATTTTCCTTTGTGTGAGTATTTGAGAGGCACCGATGATGATTTTCCTCCTAGCGAGGACTTTAAAGGCAGTAATGATGATGATGAATACCATCCTCCAAGTGGATATTTTAAAGGCATTGAGCAAGATGATGACGATTTTCCTCCAAGCAAGGATTTCCAAGGCACCAATGATAATTTTCCTCCTAGCCAATATTTCCCTCCAGAAGAGTATTTACAAGGCACCAAAGTTGAATTTACTCAAAGTGAAGATTTTTATGGGACCGATGATGATTTTGGTGAGGATGAAGGCACCAATAATGGTGTGTATGATTTTCATCCAAGCAAGGATTTTATTCGAACTAATGATGATTTTCCTCCAAGTGAGGATTTCAATGGGACTGATAATTTTTCTGCTTGAAGTAAGGATTTTGACGGCACTGATGATGATTTTCCTCCAAGCAAGGATTTTAATAGGAAAAAAGATGAGTTTGGTGAGATGAAGGAAACAACAATGGTGAAAATTATTTTCCTCCAAGAGAGGATTTAATAGGACAAAGGATGATTTTGGTGAGGATGAAGGCATCAATAATGGTGAAGATTATTTTCTTCCAAGTGAGGATTTTGATGGCACCAATGATGATTTTACTCCCAGCGAGGATTTTTATGGGACATATGATAATTTTGGTGGGGAAGAAGCAAACAATAATGGTGAAGACAATTTTCCTCCAAGAGAGGACTTTGATGGAATTGATGATGATTTTCCTACAAGTGAGGATTTTAATGGGAAAAATGATGATTTTGGTGAGTATGAAGAAAATAATAATGGTGAAGATGATTTTCCTCCAAGTAATGATTTTGATCACACCGATGATGATTTTCCTCCAAGCGACGATTTTCAAGAGATAAATGATGATTTTGGTGAGGATGAACCTGCTAGTGGTGAAGATACCAATATTGTTGATGATGTTGATTTAACCTCAAGTGAAAAACATGATACTAATGAGGATAACCAATCTGCTACTAAATTTGGTGATGATAATCTCAATGAGAGAGATGGTATTCCTCATAGTGATGAGGACACTCATTCAAATGAGGATGATGCAATGGCACATGAAAAACAAAGGCAAATTGTATCAATGAGCAAGATTAAATATATGACTAGACCATATTATATCCATCCAAATCATTATAGTTATACAAGTTCTAGAAAAGATCTGATCACAAGTCCAATTTCCATTAATAATTTGATTTCAAGTGGGTGTTTCCAAAAACATTGTTTGAAATAGATGCACTACAATTGTTCCTTAGGGAAAAGGCTAGCATATCTATCAATGAACAAAAATATGAAAAATTCATATTTAGTGGGGTGCATGATTTCCACAAAGGAAGGTTATGATTACCACATTGGAAGTATTTTTCTTTGTATAAGGGCATCCAAAAGAATTTACTCAATTGGAAATATTCGACTATCAAGAATCCAGACAAGGCTAGAAAAGGATCTGACTTTTTATTCTAAATAATATCATGCAAGAGATAGTGGGCCAATAACAAACATTGCAATATAATGGGTGTGTAAATTTGTTTCTAAGCATGGATAGAGTATTCCATATAGAGAAACCATACACATTCCAGATAATTTCTCAAGGTAGGAAATCTCTATCTTGTGCAAGGGATTTGTTCAAGGGGATGAAGGAAATAACAATTTCATCAGATATGCATATTTTACAAGACTATGGAAAATATAGTTCAACAATGTACGTATTCCCAAGAGGTCAAGGATGGGTATTTGTAGTATATGTGATTCTCTTAAACAAAGAAGGGATAAATCAGAAGGGATAGAAAGAGGTGTGTCTCTAAACCATTCTTTTCTTGAATACATATCAATTATAAAATCTCATCAATGTTTTATTTTTATTTTATTTGTAGATTCTGTTATTAAAGAACTTCATGCACATCGCAATCAACAATCAGTTGAACGAAAAAAGTTATACAAACATCACAAGAAGTTTTATGATGATCCACATCAATATTTGGGTTTGATAATTGATGGCATGGATAAAAAAAACATTTTTGCCACATTTTTTTCGTGTACCAAAGAATTTAAAGGAGGAAAATTTTATTCAATTTCACTTGGTTGGTTGTATTCTTTTCAATGGTCAAATGTCTACAAGGGTTTACTTTACAACTCCAAATATTCATAATGATGCAAATTTTACCATCACCATAATTCACCATGTGATTACTCATTGGTTCAACAATATTCCTCGAGTTCTATATCTGCAATTGGACAACACCAGCCGAAAAACACACTAATAGATGTGAACATTTTTCCCATGAAAATTAGTCTCTATAAAAACACTTTTGTGTCTTGTAGAGACAAACATTAGCCTAAGCGTTCGTGGAAAAATTATCTTTGATGTAGCCACACTTCAAAAATTTCGTCGCTATGGTGACAGTAAATTGATGACACGTGGCTTGAGTGGGGACTGTTTAAAATCCTCTTATTTGTCGCTATAGCGATGATAAATCATTGTTATAGCAATGTCACCGCATCGCTATAGCAATGTTAGTTTGTTACTACATCATTGTTTTTTGTCTCTATAGATATGTTCCTTCATCACTATAGCTATGTATTGGCATCCTTGCAGCACCATCTAGTCATGCACATAGCAACGAAATTGATATACAGGTGACGGAGTACCATCACTATAGAGATGAAATATTGTTTCCTAGAAAGAAATAACTGACGAATTTTCCATATAAGTGATGGAGGATCATCGCTATAGCGACGATTTCTATGTATTTAAAAAAAAAATCGCTGATTGCAAACTTTCAAAAATACCATAACAAGCCAACTTTGATTTCCAAATTCTTTGATTGCCAACTTTTAACTTTGTGTACATGATAGATCCCATGGGTCTATATAGGATAACTTGGAAAAAGAAAAAAATGAGTGTGATATCCTATGTATTTTGGACATTAGGCCATACCCCTTTTTCCAAATAAAATAACCATTAAAATAATTGGGTTCCATGTGAAACATAAGAAAAAATAAAGAGATCGATTATGATCCAAAGAATCACTTGTGATCCAAGTATTATGGCATCATTTTCTAGTATAAGGTGACTTGTCAGTTGAATATTCCACTCAACCATTTTCATATTGTCACACAAATTAGTGATATACATTTATCAACAAAGGCGTTAAAGTGGTAGATCTAATTTTGAAAGGAAATTGTTTCAGCAGTGACACCATCACCAGCTGCCTAGAATTTGGTAATACTCACTCTACAAATTCTCTCTTGCATTGACCTCTTATGTGTATAAATAACATCTCTAATGCTATGAGTAAATATGCTAATAAGAAGCACAATTAGTATATCTTGCTACTAAGATAATTCTCATAAGCATACACAAGAAAAATAGAGAGAATAAAAGAGACCGAATCACATGAATAAAGAGATAAATATTGAAGTGTATCCTTCCATTGAATAATGATGAATAATAATGCACAGTAGTACATCCCTCATAGGTAAAATTGAGATGTATTGGAGACAACTCATCAAGATCAGAAAGATAGACTTACTAAATATGACAAATCCCCATAGGTGGATAAAGCACTTTCCTAATCAGTCAAGGGCCTCACAAATTGATCCGGGAGGATCTAAAAAGGCCAATTTTCAAAATCACAATATTGCAACAAAAATAGTACCATGTCGAATATCTCTTCAATCCAATTCCAACGGTGCAAACAGTGTGTCGAACGGACTCCGGATGCAAAAGATATTGCGTTTTGAAGTTTTGGCTCCAACAAGGACACTTTTGGCTGAAGTGCCACATGGCACTCCCTCAAGCTGCCACGTGGTAGTCAAAAAGTGCATTCTAATGACACGGCATGATAATGTGTCATGATGATGTGGCATGATGATGTGGCATGCTGACATGGCATGATGATGTGGCATGATGACATGGCATGGTGATGTGGCATGATGACATAGCATGTTGATATTGCATGATGATGTGGCATGGTGACATGACATGCTGACATGGCATGATGATGTGGAATGATGGCATGGCATGATGAAGTGGAATGATGACTAGCATGCATGCATTTGTGCGTGAAATGAGTTTTAGGACATTCATGCATTTACTCATGAGAAATTGTAAATATTTAAAGTGAGTGGAAAAATTAGTCACATATTACTCATTTATTTTATTCCTTGAGTTGTTATGAATTTAATGCATTGTTGTAACCAAAAAAAAACATGCCATATTTGTAAAGAAGTTGTAACAAGTTGGTTTATGGTTGAAAAACCAACATGCTATTTAAAAAAGGGATTTTGTTATGTAATGGATTATTGTTGGATTTTGTAAATGTCATTATGGGGAAGTAACTAAATGTGAAAACCCATGGGCATGTGAGCATGAACCATATTTTTGGTTTATGTTCTTAAAAGCCAAACCAATTTGTAACTAATCCCAATTTGGAGAATCACATGTATCATGCCACCAAGAGTAGCTTCTCCTATTTAAGCACTTGTCATGTGCATTTGAAGGGAGCTCAAGTTTGGAGAGATGTAGCCCATAGAGGAAGCAAGCATCTGAGAGGCCCCATTAGGGGTCTCTATTGGAGAAGCTCATGGAGAGGCTCCAACCTTGTAGTTCCATCTCAGAGAGCAAGCATGGCTCCATCATGTCCGAAGGTGATCCAGCGTAGGAGACAAAGAAGCAGAGTCAGTTCGAGGAGGCAACATTTCAATTTTCATTTGAAGGCAAGTAGCGACCATCTACACTCTCATCCCAAAGGACAAAGGTGAAGGGATTGGTTGGTAAGAGTGTGACTTTGGTTTTATTGATGCACTTGTCATGCAAACATATTCTCATCTATTGAGACTATCCTGTAGAAGATCATGTGGCGTAGCTCGAGGTTCGTGGCTTGTAGAGTCAATTGAAAGAGTGCGATTTGCAACATTATGCAAGTCTTTGATCCACTCAAGGTTCATGGCTCATAGAGTCAGTTAAAAGAGTGTGATTGGATACATTGGGAAAATATATTCATGTCCAAGTTTGGTAACTTCTCAAGACAAAGGAGGCAGGCATTTGCTTGCTTGATTTCTGCAGTCTTCGATTGAGTCCTATAGCTTGTGCACTTATGTGACCCATCAGAGGCAGTTATGGTGCGGCGGTAGAGATGAACAGATGATAAAGACTCTGTAGGTGAATCCATTGTGATGTATCTTATGTATTTGTGCATCTTTGCAATGGATTGGTCACTCTATTTTGGAGTAGGCCGGGAGACGTAGCCAGGGGATTTGGTGAACTCCGTAGTCAAATCGTGTCCCTAATGTGCTTGAATGATTTTTCATTTTCATGTGGATGATTCTATGTTACACACTTATATTATGCTCATGTTCGCTTGCACTAACGTCAAAAAAATGATCCTATTGGTCCTGATTGTTTCGAGCGGGTTCGATGACTTTCTGGGCTCGCCCTCAGGATCAGATGAAGCAAGAAATAGATGAGCATACCTACAAGAAGCTTTTGGGGACCAAAAGCCTTCCCAGTGGGGAGGAATGATCCAGGAGGATCTAAAAAGGCTAATTTTAAAAATCATCATATTGCAAAAAAAATAGTACCATGTCGAAGAGCTCATCAAGCTGATTCCAACGGTGCAAACGGCGTGTCAAACAAACTCCGGATGCAAAAGATATTGCGTTTTGAAGTTTGGCCCCAACAGGGAAAATTTTGGCTGAAGTGCCATGTGGCACTCCCTCAAGCTACCACGTGGTAGTCAAAAAGTGCATTCTAATGACATGACATGATAATGTGTCATGATGATGTGGCATGATGATGTGGCATGCTGACATGGCATGATGATGTGGCATGATGACATGGCATGATGACATGGAATGATGATGTGGAATGGTGACATGGCATGATGAAGTGGCATGATGACTAGAATGCATGCATTTGTGCTTGAAATGAGTTTTAGGACATTCATGCATTTACTCATGAGAAATTGT
>LPNX010614931.1:702883-726208 GCA_001517045.1 Pseudotsuga menziesii
CCCAATTTGGAGAATCACATGTATCATGCCACCAAGAGTAGCTTCTCCTATTTAAGCACTTGTCATGTGGATTTGAAGGGAGCTCAAGTTTGGAGAGATGTAGCCCATAGAGGAAGCAAGCATCTGATAGGCCCCATTGGGGGTCTCCATTGGAGAAGCTCATGGAGAGGCTCCAACCTTTTAGTTCCAGCTCAGAGAGCAAGCATGGCTCCATCATGTCCGAAGGTGATCCAACATAGGAGACAAAGAAGCAGAGTCAGTTCGAGGAGGCAACATTTCAATTTGCATTTGAAGGCAAGTAGCGACCATCTACACTGTCATCCTGAAGGACAAAGGTGAAGGGATTGGTTAGTAAGAGTGTGAATTTGGTTTTTTTGATGCACTTGACATGCAAACATAATGTCATCTATTGAGACTATCCTACAGAATATCGTGTGGCGTAGCTTGAGGTTCGTGGCTCGTAGAGTCAGTTGAAAGAGTGCGATTTGCAACATTATGCAAGTCTTTGATCCGCTTGAGGTTCGTGTCTTGTAGAGTTAGTTGAAAGAGTTTGATTGGATACATTGGGAAAATATATTCATGTCCAAGTTTGGCAACTTCTCGAGACAAACGAGGCAGACATTTGCTTGCTTGATTTCTGTAGTCTTCGATTGAGTCCTATAGCTTGTGCACTTATGTGACCCATCAGAGGCAGTTATGGTGCGGCGATAGAGATGAATAGATGATGAAGACTTTGCAGGTGAATCCATTGTGATGTATCGTATGTATTTGTGCATCTTTGCAATGGATTGGTCACTCTATTTTGGAGTAGGCCCGGAGATGTAGCCAGGATATCTGGTGAACTCTATAATCAAATCGTGTCCCTAATGTGCTTGAATGATTTTTCATTTTCATGTGGATGATTCTATGTTACACACTTATATTATGCTCATGTTCACTTGCACTAACGTCAGAAAAACAATCCTATTGGTCTTGATTGTTTGGAGCGGGTTCGATGAATTTCTGGGCTCGTCCCTGGGATCAGATCACGAATTATATTTGGAATGAGTGAGTTGTTAAGTATGATGGAAAAACATGATAATCCTAGAATATGGAGAAAAAATCATGGAGGATGGGTTGGAAACAAAAGATAGCAGTTTCCTAGTTGACTAGCTTTACCTTATCCACAGAAAAGATGGATAAAAGAAGAACAAGGTGGAATCTGCAGGAAAGCGCAGTTGCTAATTCTGGAAGTCAATAAAGTAGACATGATCAACCTAGAATCAGGATTAAATTTTTCTTTGGATATATAGGTAAATTGTTGACTATGTGGTGCAAGTGGATTCCAACTATCTAGGCTAGTGGGTAATAAATTAATCAAAATTTATTAAATCTTTTATCCTAAGTTATGAAGTGGGTTTATTGTATTCCCGAATGCCCCTTTAAGTCCGAATTTATGATGTTTATGTGTGAAATATAGGTGTATATAGGGCCCAAAAACAAGGCTATTGTCACCCTTTAATAATTATTCATGTCTAGAAAAGTGAGGAAAGAGGCAAAACCACATGGAGAAAATCCTTCCTCAAGAAAGAACAAGGAAAAAAATTTGAATAACATGTATTCAAAATATCTTTATCTTCACTTGAATTATATGAATGAACTACTTCAGGTGTAATACTTGATGAAGATGATTGTAGGCTCCATGATCATGCGCTAGAGTGTAGAATCTGCGAGAAGAAAGTGGAGAGACTCCTGGCATCTCATCATATGATAAAGTAGGAACATTATCTGAATGCTTCTTGCTACTGTCAAAATATGATATGCAAACAAAGTATGAAATGGAAAAGATATCAGTGCATACTCCTTCCCAAAGAGTACAGAAATTAAGACAATTTGTTACACAACTAGTTCCTTGTATAACTACAAAATTGTGATGTAAATCACATATCATTCTTCCAATATGATGTATAACCTTCCCATATATGATATGAGACTGAAAATACTCTTATTTATTATAAAAATTATCATATGTAACAACAAAGAAAAAGGCTTAAGTGATTCCATGAGGATATAGTGCTAGACTAGGAAAAGTATGAGCAACTGGGGAAAACTGATGAGTGTAAAAATATGAAAAATGGATGGACTTGATATATGAAACATAATTGTTTAGAATAGATCCAAACATGTGTAATATCAGTCCAAATATTACTAAGTTCATGGATAACCAACTAGTGAAATATAATCAAGACTTCAAACCATGTAATATAAGTAACACTGAATAAGAGATCAATGAGGAATCAACTAGTGAGCTTTAGAGTTGTATAGTATTAGGATTATTCATAGGTATGGTAGATGGTATGAATGGTGGTATGAATGGTTTCATGACATGTATATCAGCCTAAAAACATTCTTCTAAATCTGAATTATAATCATGTGAAGAAGATCTTCTTAAAGACAAGTCATGATCTAGTGGAAAATCTTATTGAGAGACAAATATAGGAGACTGATAGGTGGATTATCAAAGAAATTATCTGATATTTCTGATTCTGATCTGTAATAAAATGAATCTATATCAGAAACATGAGAAAATTATTTTACTCTGGAAGTCAGGGCATATTTATATCACCTTGAAACTGCGCACTATGACTGTGTTCTGAGGATTCAATAGGGGTTTCTAGCTCATCTATAACTTCAATGTTATGATTCTCAAGAAGCTGATACATGATGTTCATCTTCTTCTTGAAAAAATTCTTCTCTAGATGAAAGCCCTTGCTGTCATAAGAAAACTTGTATGTTATCCCTTTATTCTTAACCTTCTTCATTGAATCTTCATTAGTGGACTTCGAACTTTCATCTTCAATTCCTAACTTTGGCTTCTTCTCTTTCACAATTTGATTTTCTTTGGATTTGGTATTCTTGCTTCCTTGAACCATGAGAGAATGATCCTTTAACTCGTAAGATTTAAGATAAACCATATGGATCATTTTTTTTTCTCCTTTATGAGTGAATCAAAGAAAGTACACAAAGAAGACATTTTCCAATTAGAAACAACAAGCCTAGTAGCATGAAAAGTAGACACAAAAACTGAGTATTCAAGACCCAATTTTTAAAGAATGGAAATGAATAATTGATAATATTTCTTCTTAATTCCACAATGTTTTATAATTAGAACAAGTGACTTGAATTTGGTGAAGAACCCCTCAATAGAATTGAATTTTCTTGCACTCATTGAGAATAACTCAATATCCAATTGATGCACTCTTAACTCATCTTGAACTCCAAAGAGAGACTCAATTTTGGTACATACTTGGTTTTCAGTGGTCAAACCATCTAGATGAAAGAGTATATCAGGAGAAATAGATAGGAAAATCAATCCATAGGATTCATCCAACCTATTATGCCACTTAACGTTTTCAATAACAACATTGGGCTCATTCTCCAAAGCTAGAGTAACTCTGTATAGTCCCTTACTGCACATTAGAATGCCAATTTTGGCTTTCCATTCGTGATAGTTGAAGGGAGTCTGGATTATAGCTAAATAAGATTCCATACTGAGATTTTGATGTGCTAAAGGATATACTCTCTGTAACCTACAAAAATAAAACTGGGAGAAAATCTTGTAAGTTTAAAAACAAGCTCTTCTTCAGAGAGGGATAGGAGACTTGATGTGCTCTACTGGAGAGAACAGTTAGATCCTAAAATCTGTTGAACTTGAAAAAAAAATCACTTTGATGCCATGTAGAAATGAAAACTCTAATTCTATGAGTAAATATGCTAATAAGAAGAACACGAAGTATATCCTGCTACTAAGATAACTCTCACAATCATACACAGGAAAAATAGAGAGAATAAAAGAGGTTGAATCACATGGATGAAGAGATGAATATTGGAGTGTATCCTTCCATTGAATAATGATGAATAAAAGTTCACATAAATTGTACATCCCTCATAGGTAAAATAAAGTTGTATTGGAGAAAACTCATAAAGCTCATAAAGATAGACTTACTAAATATGATAAACCCCCATAGGTGGCTAAAGAAGTTTCCTAATCAGTCAAGGAACTAATGAATTAGATAAAGCATGAGTGAGTTGTCAAGTATGATGGAAAAAATTATAATCTTGGAATATGAAGAGAAAATAATGGAGGATGGGTTGGAAACAAAAGATAGAATTTTCCTAGTTGACTAGCTTTACCGCATCCACAAAAAAGATGGATAAAAGCATAATAAGGAAAAATCTGCAAGAAAGCGCAATTACTATTTCTAGTAGTCCATAAAGTAGATAGGATCAACCTAGAATCAGGATTGAATCATTCCTAGGGTATATATGAAAAGTGTTTACTATGTGGTGCAAGTGGATGCCAACTATCTAGCCTAGTGGGTAGGAAATTAATCAAAATTGATTAAATATTTTATCCTAAGTTATGAAGTGGGTTTATTATATTCCCATATTATGTTAGCATTCCTCGTGCTTATTTGATAAGAGATAAATCTCTTGAGTTTCCATATTGTTTCAACTTTCATATCCTCCTTGGAATAAATTTGACCCGAATTCACTAGTGTGGATTAGAACCAAGAACAACATTTGGATAGTGAAGAAAACATACTAATTATATAGAGTACTATATAGGAGAGCATGGGAATGAACTATATCAATAATTTATATGTTGACTGAGTTGGTAAAAATAATTCAAAACAAGCATAAATAATTTTATATATTGTGCATTAAAAGATCAAGAAATCCATCTATATTATTTGCATGAGAGTTGGGTGAGTGTGCTCTTGTTTATGCATATAGTGATTGTACCTCATAAAATATTACACAATTTGGGAAAATGTCATTTCACTCATTTTTAATTAGGAATAGTTTCCTTGGAAAGAGATTGTAGTAAATTTTCATAGAAATAAAAAAAAAAGTCTTCCTCTCCCCAATAGACATAAAATGTTCACAGCCAATATGTGAACAATGCATTGAAACTTTAGAAGCCTAAAAATGTAATCTTAGGTGATTCTATTTGATTTGAATACAAAATACGGCTTGAAGTAGACTTAAATCGTTCGATATGATATTGGATATGGGTGAATATATTAGCATAAGAAATAAAATGTTTATATCTAGTACTTGGACTATTAGATTATGAGGACAAACTACAATTTCATGTTAAGATATAAGTGTCATTTCTTGAATAGAAATAATTTACATTGATGCTTCTTAATATGGTTGATAGAGTTGATGCATAGATGATACTTTCAAGTCATCTAACCATCCAAATTTACTACAATTGTCTTCATAGGTGTTTTGGAACCTACACATAAGAAAGTTTTTTTTGTTGCAAAGGTTTACTTGAGCTCTTAACAAATTCATTTCATGAATGGATTGATTTTCATATTACGAGATAGACAAATTCAAGCACCTAGATGATCTGCACCTTTCCATCATGTTTGCCACCAAATTTTAACTTAGTGTCACATTCCCATACCCCATTATCATGCAGAATTAAAAATTTCATCGAGAACCTTCACTGTTCATCGAACCCAGGGCATGTCTGTGAACCACATCTCAACATTTCCAGCACTGTCATACTCACCTCCATCTTCCATGGATCAATCCAATGATCTGTAAGGAAGACTATTAGAGGAGATCGAATGGTGGAGAGAAAACACGACGTAAATCAATGATCACAGGTGATCCCGCAGATAGAAATAAATCAATGGATCAGAAATCACCCGCAAAAATCAAAGATGCAGAAAGACCAAGTTGCAGGATCAAAATTTACAAAAATATTGTAATAACAGTTTCCGCAACCCGCATCCCACATTGGAAATAGATCAATGGTGGAAAAATGTCCCGCGAAGATCGACGGTGCGGCAAAGTTAACCTTGTAGGATTGGAAAATATACAAATTGCAACACTACGATTCTGCATCCCGCATCCCACAAGTTGTGGAAGGAAAGTTGCAGAAGGGAAATCTGCAGAAACCAAAATCTGTGAAACGAAATTTTGCATCCCGCATCCCGCAAAATCCTTAATACCGCAAACTGCACAAATGAGGATTTCTAGCAGAAAATGCATCTTTTCAACTGAATTCATGGATCGATTTGATCATCCCAGCCATTACCAAACTGGCCAATCTACCCTACAACTTAGTAAAATGCATAGAAGGAAAAACATACATAGATGCCTATAATTGCATTTATTCAAGGAACAATACATAACTCAACATAGCTACATTCTCGTCCTATTACATCAAGAAAATACAATGCAAGAATTATAGTTATAGAAAATTATGTGGACAAGAACACTTATCTTGAAGAAAGATTGTCCTGCAACTAGCTATGTCACTGCAATGTTCCACTCAACCATAGGCCAATGTATTGCTCCTTAATCTCTTAGCAACACTACCACCCCCAAGCTGGGCATGATTTCCTACAGGGATAAGGGAACACTAGCAGACACATACATAGCCAAGGATGCAATCACACTCATCCAAGCCAACATAGTTGGGTTTCACAGGATGCAAGGGAAAACATTCCATAGAGGGGTTTCACAAGCCACTCAGCCAAGCCATCTCACAGTTGGGTTTGCCAGACTATTCACAGTCAAGACAACTTTCACCTTAAGGACCAGTCAAGCCAATAGATGGGTTTAACAGACTTTACACAGTCAATCCATCTCACTGCTGGGTTTATCAGGTTATCTATCCAAGCCAACATTCATAGTTGGGTTTAACATACTGTCCAACCAAAGGTTACACACAAGGTCAGGTGAAATAGACACAGCTAAGAAAACAGATGGGTTTAACAGGCTACCAGCCAAACCATCTTTCCAGTTGGGTTTGTCAGGCTTCTAAGGAAATGGGCAGGAAGAACTGCTAAGCTAGTGAGCTCATCAATAGAGTTAAGGACACCTTCACAAGACCTATATGGCCTAGATCCCCCTCTTCCCACACACCCAACACAATGAAGTGTCCCCTTCTTTGCTCCACAGTTCCTCAGGCTACACCTTCCATTCCAGTGCTCTTCAATATGTGCATGGCAGTTTCACCAAACACTCTTATCTTACTGTGAGTTTCCATACCAGGTTTATCAAGTGCATTCTACATCTCTCCCATTCCTAAGTCTCACACACAGTCAGACCCAAACCAGGGTTCGCAACACAACAACCACAGGTAGAATCTACATCACATGCTTACTCTAAACACGAGTACCAGGGTCTCATACACTCTGTAGCTTAGGATAACACTGTAACACAACAAAAACACAATGTCCATGGAAAACCACACTTTGCAGAACGTGAAGGATACATATAAGAGGAGCTCTGCTGCTCTCCCTTTCCACACGATGATAGGGAAGTTGTGAATGAATGAGGTGAAGTGAATGAATGAGCCAGAACACCCCATAGTTATCAAAATGTGAGAGTAAAACCAAACATGAAAGCGTAGGTCAAACTGACATATTGTTCTGGTGTTTTCTTGTCCCTGCAAGTAAAACACAACATTCCAGAACTGGGTGCTCTTCCCAATTCAAAATTTCCTATACTCTTACCCTTCCAAGCAATAACTATCTCAACCATTTTCTGGCAAAATGAATGGTTAAGAAGAAAAGACAACAAAGAGGGTAGTTGACAGTTCTGATGAGTTCTCCTCATGACACATGGATTTTCCCCAAATAGGTTCAAGGTTAACATTCCCACCCCTTTATCCTTAGGAAAAATCATGCCCCCATCTCATTATTCATTGCATTGACATAGATGGCTATGGGTTTTTCATTAATTTACATATTTGCATGATGTTTACAAACATGTTTGACGTAGCACAGAAACCATAGGAATAAATCATGATCACCTATATCCAAAAATCAATCAGTGACAGGGCCTTGGCCTTGAGCTCCTTGCCATGATTTCATATAATATTTACATCACATACATTAATGTAACGTGGTCAAAACTGAGGTGTTACATTCCCGTCCCCCTTCAATAGCACTGTCCTCAGTACTTTACGAAATTGAACAAAATGCTACACTGGCATCGCCGCAGTGCTAAGCAAAATCAAACAAAAATTGATGTGCCAATCGCATGGCATCCTCCAACTCCCACGTAGCCTCTTCAGGACCGTAGCGGGCCCATTGCACCTTTACCTATCCGATGTCTCGATTCCAGAGCATGGTGACCTTCCTATCGAGGATGCACATTGGATCAGTTCGGAACTCTCCCTTGGGTTCCACCTGAATCACATCCCAATTTATCACATGGTTAGGATCATGTACATATTTATTAAGCAAAGAAACATGAAAAACATTATGAGCTCTAGTGCTAGTAGGAAATCCAAGTATATAACCAATTGGCCCTATTCTTTCAAGCACTTCAAACGAACATCAGTCTGAGGATGGTATGCGGTGCTGAATTTTAGCTTTGTACCCAAGTCTGCAAACAAACCATTCCAAAAATTAGAAGTGAGTAGGCCAATTCATAATGGCTTCAATATTTTCAAGGTCCACAGATATACACTCTTCTGAGATAATGTGACCCAAATCTGAATTCTATCTCTATAGAAGTCACACTTGCTTAGCTTTGCATAGAGCTGATGATCCTTGATAAATTGCAATGTAAATCTCAAATGATCTTCATGCTCTTCCTCATTCTTGGAATAAACAAGAATGTCATCAAGAAAAACAAGAACAAACTTGTCAAATACCTGCTGAAGACACTGTTGATAAGGAACATAAATGTAGCTGGTGCATTTGTGAGACAAAATGGTACCACTACAAACTCAAAATGCCCATACCGTGCTCTGAAGGTTGTCCTATGAATGTCTTCATCCTTGATTCTTACCTGATGGTAACCAGACCTCAAGTCAATCTTGGAGAATACCTTTTCTCCTCTCATTCGATCAAAGAGGTCATCAATCATAGGCAAAGGGTATTTATTCTTCACTGTGACTTTGTTCAGCTGTCTATAATCAATACACAACCTAAGTGTACCATCTTTCTTCTTTACAAATAGAACTGGTGCTCCCCATGGAGACACACTGGGTCTGATATACTTCTTCTCCAACAACTCCTGTAGCTGCATCTTCAACTCTAGCATTTTTGGCGTGCTCATTCTGTAGGGCATATTAGACACTGGTGCTGCTCCCGACACAAGTTCAATTGTGAAATTAATGTCCCTTTTTGGAGGAATCCCTGGAATCTCATCAGGAAACACATCCCTAAATTCCTGCAACACATGAAAGTCCTCCAACCTAGGAGTTTCACTCACTGTTGTCTCCAAATTATGAGTTGCATACAATTGGAAACCTTTCCTACAGAACTTCTTCAACTGCATTGCTAAAACCTACCTCAAAGAAATCACCTTTGGAATACCTTTCACAATCCTTGAGTTGCCTTCTTCATCCAAGCACTCAAAATCCTTATTATAATAGAAAAGATTTACTTTGTGAGATTCTAACCAATCCATTCCAATGAGAACATCATAGGAACCAAGCGATAGAACTTTCATATCTACACAAGTGACCAATCCATTCATGACCAATGGACATTTCTCTATCACTTCACTAACCTTTCTCTTAGTTCCAGTGGCTAACTGAACTAACCAAAATTTTAGTATGCTTTATTTTCTTAAAGGCACAAATCTCCACTACTCTAGGAGTAATGTAACTATGAGTAGAATGAGGGTCAATCTAGATAGAAACAGATTGATCAAAAATATTACCTGCAACTTCAACCATAGTGGACTGGTGGTCTGCCTGGCGGTCCTCCAGTGTTGCATAAATCCTAGGGATGACCCTTGCTACTTGACCCACTGTTTCTGCTTCTTGCGTGTTGTAAGTTAGCCTTGTACTCTCATTCTCGAGTGGAAAATTCTTACGCATGTGGGGTCCTCCACATCTCCAACATTGGAAAGGTGATATGTTCTGCTGTGGATCTCTTGGTTTCTCTCCCATCACTTTGGCTGGCTACTTCTCAGCTTGTGATGGTTGGTTCTGCTGATTCCTGAAGCTAAAAGGTTTGAAACCTTTATTCCTTTGGTCAAACTTCTCATTCTTCTTGTCCTTCCATGTCTTATGGTAATCAGGTTTTCCTTTACTTTGCTCATAGAAATACTTATCCTTCCTTATTGCTTCTTCAAGAGTTCTAGGTTCATAAAACTTGATTATGTCTTTGTAAGACTAAGGCAATCCATTCAGGAAATGTTGTATTTTCACTCTTTCATACTTGATGTACCTGACATACCTTAACAACTCTAGGAACTTATTTGCATATTCTTCCATGGTCTGCTGTACCAATCTCATCTCATGGAATTCTTTGATCTTGTCATCATAGTACTTGTGAGAGAGGTATTTCTACTTGAAATACTTATGGAACTGTTTCCACTTAAGTTCCCTTTCAATGATCTTCCTTACTTGATTGAAGTGATCCCACCAAATGGATGCCCTTCCATTCAGATTGAATATGGAAACCCTTGACTTCATGTTTCCCAAATAATCTCGAACTTGGAAGTACTTATTTATCCCAAGAATCCAAGCTTCAACATCTTGTCCAGTATTTACTTCACCATCAAACATAGGAGGTTTATCCTTCTTAAATCCATCCTGAGTGCAATCCTATGGGGCCTCTTTCTCTTTCCCTTGTGAGAAGAAGAGCTTGAATCCCCACTTGAATCCTTTGACTCAGATGATCTACCAGCAGTCCTTCTTATTCTTCTGATACTGCTCTTGCTGCCTTCGGGTTTCACTATACCTTGCCCAGAGTCTATCTTTCTTTGCAAGTCTGACAAACTCTGCAACATAGCAACATTTAACTGATGCTGCTCTTCCTGGGATTTAATCAAGCTTCTCATGGTGGTTGCAATATCTGGTGGTGTCTCTTGGAATCTCCTTCCATTAGACTCTATGTCATCATTTCCAACTTGGACATTTTCTCCCATGGCATTTCGCACATGCTCATAGGAATCCCGAGCATCATATCCGTCATGGGTTCCCATGGCTGAACCACAACTTACTTTTACAAAATGTCCTATGACTCTGCAAAAAGTGTTGCCAACACCATTTGTTAGATACACAGTAATTCAAAATCAAAACCATTTACTTACTATCACTTGGCCTATCTAGGCCCAATGCTGTAACTGGCATGCTCTGTTACCACAATGTAGGGTACTCTTGACTGGTTTCTGATCCATTTAGGCCCAATGGTGTAACCAGTAGCTCTGATACCACACTATCACGTTCCCATACCCCATTATCATGCAGAGTTAAAAATTTCATCAAGAACCTTCACTTTTCATCGAACCCAGGGCATGGTCGTGAACCACATCTCAACATTTCCAACACTATCATACTCACCTCCTTCTTCCATGGATTAATCAAACAATATACAAGGAAGAATATCATAGGAGTTTGAACAGCAGAGAGAAAACCTGACGAAAATAAATGATCACAAGTGATTCTGCAGATAGAACTAAATTGACGGATCAAAAATCACCCACAAATATCAATGGTGCAAATAGACCAAGTTGCAGGGTCAAAAGTTACAAAACTATTGCAATAACACTTTCCGCAACCTGCATCCTACATCCCGCATCGGAAATAGATCAACAACGGAGAACCATCCCATGAAGATCGACGGTGCAGAAAACTTAACCATGCGGGATTGGAAAATATATAAATCGAAACACTGCGTTTCTGCATCCCGCATCCTACAAGTTGTGGAAGGGAAATTTGCAGAAACCAAAATCTGCAAAACAGCATTCCACATTCCACATCCCACAAAATCCTTAATCCCATAAACTACGCAAATGAGGATTTCTAGCAGAAAAATCAACTTTTCAACTGAATTCATGGATCGATCTGATCATCCCGACCATTACCAAACTAGCCAATCTACCCTACAACTTAGTAAAATGCATTAAAGGAAAAACATACATAGATGCCTATAATTGGATTTATTCAAGGAACAACACATAACTCAACATAGCAACATGTTCATCCTTTTCCATCAAGCAAATACAATGCAAGAATTACAATTATAGAGAATTATGCGGACAAGAACACTTATCTTGAAGAAATCTTGTCTCGCAACCAACTATGTCCCTACAAAGTTCCACCCAACCATAGGCTAGTGTGCTCCTTAATCTCTCAGTAATACTGCCACCCCCGAGCTGGGCATGATTTCCTAGAGGGATAAGGGAACACTAGCAGACTCATACATAGCCAAGGATGCAATCACACTCAGCCAAGCCAACACAATTGGATTTCACAGGCTACAAGGGAAAACATTCGATAGAGGGGTTTCACAGGTCACTCAACCAAGCCATCTCACAATTGGGTTTCATAGACTATTCACAGTCAAGCCAAATTTCACCTTAAGGACCAGTCAAGAAAACAGATGGGTTTAACAAACTGTACATAGTCAAGCCATCTCAGTGCTGGGTTTATCAGGATACCTATCCAAGCGAGCATTCACAGTTGGGTTTAACAGACTGTCCAACCAAAGGTTACTCACAAGGTCAAGTGCAACAGACACAACCAAGCCAACAGATGGGTTTAACAGGCTACCAGCCAAGCCATCTTTCCAGTTGGGTTTATCAGGCTTCTAAGAAAATGGGTAGGAAGAACTGCTAAGCTAGTGAGCTCATCAACAGACCTAAGGATACCTTCACAAGACCTATCTGGCCTGGATCCTCCTCTGCCGACACACCCAACACAAGGAAGTGTCCCCTTCTCTGCTCCACAGTCGCTCAGGCTACACCTTCCCTTCTAGTGCTCTTCAAGATGTGCATGGCAGGTTCACCAACCACTCTTATCTTACGGCGAGGTTCCACACCAAGTTTATCAAGTGCATTCTACATCTCTCCCATTCCTAAGTATATCACATAGTCAGACATGAACCAGGGTTCGCAACACAACAACCACAGTGAGACTCTACATCATAGGCTTACTTTGAACACGAGTACCAACGTCTCATACACTCTGTAGCTTAGGATAACGCTGCAACACAGCAAAAACAAAATGTCCATTGAAAACCACACTTCACAGAATGTTAAGAATACATAAAGGAGGAGCTCTGCTACTCTCCCCTTCCACATGATGATGGGGAATGAAAGTTTTGAATGAATGAGGTGAAGTGAATGAATGAGCCAGAATGCCCCATAGTTCTCAAAACATGAGAGTAAACCCAAACGTGAACGCATGGGTCAAAATGACATCTGGTGTTTTCTTGTCATTGCAAGAAAAACATGACATTCTAGAACTGGGTTCTCTATGTGGAAATTGAACCCAGGTGTTAGAACAATTACACTCACAACAATTGCCAATTACACATGCAAATTACTCACAAAGGAGACTGAATAATGGAGCAGAACACTAATCTGTATTGATTAAGTGTACAATAGCCAACCCTGTGAAGTCATAGGCTGCCACAATAAATTATTACATGAGAGATTCGAATGCATAAGGATGCCATCCGAATTTGTTCAAAATTAGGCTTACTAAATCTAAGCAAATCCCCCATAGGTGCATAAAGCAGTTTCCAAATCTGTCTAGGATCTCATGAATTGGAAAAATCAATTAGGAAAGATAATAGATGGTGAAAGGACAAATCATACATGCTTTTCATAGGATAAAAGAGTGGAGGATGATGAGGACAAAAAACAAGTTAACTTCACCTAGTCAAACTTTCCCAATTGCCTTAAAACTCAGAAAAAGCAGGCAATAACGCAGAAAAAGAAGACATGTGCTAGGAAGGCCAGAAATAAAGCATATTTGATTCCAAGTGGTTTCCCAAGTGCTCCATGACTCAAATTTAGCAAGTTTGACCACTTTGGATGTGTGGAGGACAACTTGCATAAGGTGGAATATGGAAACTAGGCAAATAAGACAAAAAATGGATTAATTAATGTCTAAGGTAGCTAAATATGGGTTGATTATTCTAACACCCCCCCTTAATCCTAACTTATGAGTAAAATATCAGAAAATTATAGGGCATATCAACAAGTCTTAGTCACCCTTTACATACTGCATGTCCATTTAACCAAGGAAAGAGGCAAAAACCCAGTGGGAAAAATCCTCCCTTAAACATGGACAGTAAAACAAAATTTGAAAATCTTGTCATCACTCATGCTTCACAGCATGATCAGAAATCCCCAGCAGTGATTTGAGATTGCTGAATTTCTTCTCACAAAAACTTTGGTGAAGATATCTGCTACTTGTTCTGAAGATGAACAGAAGAGTAGGTGAATGGTGCCATCATGCACAAGCTGTCTGATGTAGTGCATATGGATCTCAATGTGTTTGGTTCTCTGTCTCTGAATTGGATCATTTCAGATTCGAATGGTACTTTGATTATCACAATAGATAGTAGTTGAGTATTCTGATTTGAATCCACACTCACCAAGTAACCCCTGCAACCATAAACATTGAGTTGCTGCATTTACAACTCCTCTGTACTCTGTTTCTGTAGATGAGAGTGCAATGGCACTCTGTTTCTTGCTTGACCAGTTGATTGGTCCTTCAGTAAGCATGAACACATATCCTGATGTTGACTTTTGATCTGTGTTGTCACCTTCCCAATCACTATCAGTAAACCCAATCAAATCAAGATCAGATTTAGCTTTGTAGAAGATCCCATGAGTCCTTGTTCCCTAAACAAAGTTAAGGATCCTTTTGGCTGCTCTCCAATGGATCTCGTGAGGCTGATCCATGTATATTGAAGCCACACTTACTGCATAAGAAATATCAGGTTGAGTATGTGTAAGATACAACAAACATCCAATCAATTGCCTATACAGTGTATTGTTTACCATAGGTGAAGAATCAGCTTCTTCAAGCTTAACTCCTAAAAGGAAGGGAGTCTTGCTTTGCTTGCAATCCTTCATGTTGAATTTGTTCAGAAAATCCAAGGCATACTTGTACTGATGTACTTTGATTCCTTGTTTGGTTTGAGCAATATCGAGCCCCAAGAATTGGCTCAATAAGCCCAAATCAGTCATTGAGAATGCATGGTTCATTGCATCCTTCAAGGAGGCAATTTCATCCTTTGAGCTTCCTATAATGAGAAGGTAATAAACATACAAAACAATAATCATTAATGAACCATGAATCAGCTTCAAATAGACATTTGTATCTGACTTGCATCAAACAAAATTCAGTGATAGCAGAAAGCTATCAATCTTGGCATACCAAGCCCTGGGGGCTTGCTTAAGCCCATACAATGACTTCCTTAGCCTGCACACAAGAGATGGATTAGTATCAAATACTTGAGGCTGCTGCATGTAAATATTTTTAGTGAGATATCCATTCAAGAAAGCACACTTCGCATCCATGTGATGTACCTCCCACTGCTTTGAAGCTGCAATGGCTAAGGCTAACCTGATGGAGTCCATCTTTGCCACTGGTGCAAAGGTCTAATTGTAGTCTATGCCATGTACTTGTGAGTAGACCATGGCTACCAATCTAGCCTTGTGTTTCAAAGGTGAACCATCAATATCAAATTTGGTTTTGTAAACCCACTTACACTGAACTAGCTTCCTCCCTGGGGGAACACCAACCAGCTCCCAAGTGTTGTTCTTCTGGAGTGAGTTGAACTCTTCTTTCATGGCTGTTTTCCATCTTGGATAATTTTCTATATATTCATATGTATGTGGGTCTGATTCAACCATCATATAGAATTTCTCAGCAAACATAGGATATTTCATGCACAGAGCACTCTCAAACTGAGATCTAGTCCTCCTAGGATCATTAGGATTTCCAGCTAGTTCTCCAGCTGCATGAATGGTCTTTTCTGGCCATTTTGGTCTTGTAGGAATGTTAGGATCTAAAATTAAATCATCATTATTAGACATATCAGAATCAGCAAGTTCAACTATCTCTTCACTTACATTCAATGGTTCTGGTGGTGAAGAGGATTCTCCAACTTCCACTGCTCCTAAAGGCTCTTCTTGGAACTGAACACTCCTTTCAATGAAGGATTTTTTTGTGCTCAAATTGATCAGCTTATACCCTTTTGAATCTTCAGAGTACCCAACAAATAGACAGTCTTGGCTTTGGGGCTGCAAAGCCTTCCTCTTTTCTGTTGGAATTCTAGCCCAAGCCCTTGAGCCAAAAATCCTGAAATGGGTCACATCTGGATTGTGCCCACTCCATGCTTCAAAAGGAGTCATACCATCAAGCTATTTATGAGGAACCCTATTCCAGATATAGGCTGCACAGTTTATAGTAGGTTGCACAGTTTATAGCTTTGGCCCAAAACTTTGGTGGCAAAGTCTTAGCTTCCATCATGCATGTTGCCATCTCTTTCAGTGATCTGTTCTTCCTCTCAGCAACACCATTTTGCTGTGGTCTATAAGGGATAGAATGCTGCAGCTGAATACCTGCATCTACACAATATTGAATGAACTCAGACTTGACATACTCACCACCATTGTCAGATCTGAGGACCTTGAGTTTCCTCCCAGACTGATTTTCAACCAAAGCCTTAAAGACTTTGAAGAGGCCATAAACTTCAGACTTGTGTTTCAGGAAGTAAACCCAGCAATACCTAGAAAAGTCATCTATGAATGTCAATGCATATTTGGCCTGAATCATTGACATATGAGTAAATGGGCCAGCAACATCACTGTGGATCAACTCAAGAGGTGCAGAGGTTCTCTCATGATTAGCTTTCTCAAATTTATGCTCTGGGTGTTTTCCCAAGATGCAACCTTGATAGACTCCTTTGGAAAACTTAATATTTGGTAACCCTATGACCATTTCTTTTTCACTAAGATCAGAAAGATACTTGTAATTAAGGTGGCCAAATATTTCATGCCAAACCTTGCTTGCCTCATTAGCATGAATCAGAAGAGTAGAGGGATTTGAGTAGGGTAGGAAGTGTGAGAACATGTATACCTTCGAAGTGTGATTTGCAACTCCTTTTGCAATGACTTTACCAGTTGAGATCTGTATGATCTCAACTTCATCAAGGGAGAATATGACCTTATTTGGAGACCCTGTGTGGGTCATCTGATACACTGATAAAAGGTTAGAGGCAAGACCTGGAACATACAATACATTGCTGAACTTACGATGGTCAAGATCAATCCTCCCTTTGCCCAAACTTTCAGTGAGAGAGTCATCTCCCAGTACTATTGGTGGACCTTTCGACATGTCAAGTGAGGTGAATGCCTCCTTGGTCGAAACCATATGTATTGAAGCTCCAGAATCAATGATGAAACTAGGTGAGCTTGATGTGCCAGCAACCAATGCATGAACTCTCTCTCTGTCTTCTGAATTTGATCCTCCTTCCCTCTTCTTTGAGCTGTCAGGAAGGGAGATTCCATTCTTCTCCAGGAGTTGGGTCAGCATGTCAATTTGCTTCTTCATGCAGGAGCTTTTAGGATGATTTCCCTTACTGCAGTATGCGCACTTTCTCATTTCTCCTTTTTTCTTCTTCTTCTGGGGGTTCTTCTTGGAACCTTGAGGCTCCTCTAGAGACTTGTTCTTGTCTCTGTTTTGCTCAAGTGGCTTCTTAGCTTTCTTCTTTCCTTTTGAATCCACCCTCGAATCTCCAGCAACCAAATCTTGGTCTTTGGAAGGCTTAATGGTGCCCATCATCACCATTTTATCTTGTTCTTGTGTGAGAGATTCCATGAAATCTGCAAGGCTAGGCATTTTCCAGGCTCGAGATATCAACTTTGTGGCATAGAATTTCAATACAAACACTAAATAGTCAGGTCCAAGCTTTGAGATTATGGCCAAAACCAGTTGCTCATCCTTCTTTTCGATCCCACATTGTTTTAGCTGCAAAACAAGGGCTTTGAACTTGGAAAAATAGAGATGCAAGGATTCAAAGCTATTGGGACTTAGGGAGATCAATTCATTTTCAATTTAATGTCCCCTCATCTCATCTATATTACCAAAAATATCAACAAGATTCTCCCATACTTCATTTGGTGATGTTAATCCATCAATATGGAAAAGGAGGTCTCTGGATATGCTCAGACATAGGAGACCATAGACCTCATCCCTCCTGTTGTGCCATTTAATTTTCTTTGCAGCTGCATTGGGCTATGCTTTTGTTGCCATAGTCACTCTATAGAGGCCTTTCACTCTCAACAGTATCTCCATCTCTGCTTTCCATTAAAAGAAGTTAAATGGAGTTAAGATGATCTTTTGAGATTGATCCATAGCTCAGAAATTGTCCCTTCAGTCAGCAGAATGCTCCTAGTCAATGATGTCGAACCTGCAATAAAAAATTGGAATGAGAGAAATTGATCTACAAAGGCTCTGATACCATGTGGAAATTGAACCCAGGTGTTAGAACAATTACACTCACAACAATTGTCAATTACACATGCAAATTACACACAAAGGAAACTGAATAATGGAGCAGAACACTAATCTGTATTGAATAAGAGTACAATAGCCAACTCTATGAAGTCATAGGCTGCCACAATAAATAATTACATGAGAGATTCGAATGCATAAGGATGCCATTCGAATTTGGTCAAAAGCAGGCTTACTAAATCTAAGCAAATCCCCCATAGGTGCATAAAGCAGTTTCCAAATCTATCTAGGAGCTCACGAATTGGAAAAATAAATTAGGAAAGGTAATAGATGGTGGAAGGACAACTCATACATGCTTTTCATAGGAGAAAAGAGTGGAGGATGATGAGGACAAAAAACAAGTTAACTTCACCTAGTCAAACTTTCCCAATTGCCTTAAAACTCAGAAAAAGCAGACATGCGCTAGGAAGGCCAGGAATAAAGTAGATATGATTCCAAGTGGTTTCCCAAGTGCACCATGACTCAAATTTAGCAAGTTTGACCACTTTGGATGTGTGGAGGACAACTTGCATAAGGTGGAATATGGAAACTAGGCAAATAAGACAAAAAATTGGATTAATTAATGTCTAAGGTAGCTAACTATGGGTTGATTATTCTAACACTCTACCTAATTCGAAATTTCCCATACTCTTCCCCCTCCAAGCAATAACTACCTCAACCACTATCTGGAAGAATGAATGGTTAAGAAGAAAAGACAAGAAAGAGGGTAGTTGACAATTCTGATGGGTTTTCCTCATGACATATGGCTTTTCCCCAAACAAGTTCAAGGTTAACATTCCCACCCCCTTATCCTTAGGAAAAATCATGCCCCCATCTCATTATTCCTTGCATTGACATAGCTGGTAGTGGGTTTTTCATTAATTTACATATTTACATTATGTTTAGAAATGTGCTTGACTTAGCACAGAAACCATAGGCATCAACCATGATCACCTCTATCCAAACATCAATCAATGACAGGGCTTTGGCCTTGAGCTCCTTGTCATGATTTCATATAATATTTACATCACATACATTAATGTAACGGGGTCAAAATCAGGGTGTTACATTCCCCTCCCCCTTCAATAGCACTATCCTCAGTGCTTTACGAAATTTAACAAAATGCTACACTGGCATCGCCTCACTGCTTTGCAAAATTGAACAAAAATGGATGTGCCAATCACATGGCATCCTCCATCTCCCACGTAGCCTCTTCATGACCATAGTGCTTCCATTGTCCTATGGCTTGATTCTGGAGCATGGTGACCTTCCTATAGAGGATGCACATTGGATTGGTTCGGAACTCTCCTTCGAGTTGCACCTAAATCACATCCCAATTTATCACATGATTAAGATCATGTACATATTTCTTAAGAAAAGAAACATGAAAAACATTATGAGCTCTAGTTCTATCAGGTAATGCAAGTCTATATGCAACTGGACCTATTCTTTCAAGCACTTCAAACGACCCACAATATCTAGGTGCCAACTTGGCACAACTTCCAAGCTTCAAGGAACTCTTCCTTGCCTTCACTCTGAGGTAAACATGATCCCCAATACTGAACTCTATGTTCACCCTATGCTTACCAGCATAGTTTTTCTGTCTGTCTTGGGCTGCTTTCAGATTCTGCCTGATCTTTAACTTCTTGCTCCATTCCTTGAGCAATTCTGGACCAAGCACAATCTTGTTCACTAGATTATTCCAAGTCATTGGTTTCCTACACCTTCTTCCATATAAAGATTCATACGGACTTATACCCAACGATGCTTGCTATCCATTATTATAAGAAAACTCTACCAAATGTAAATAATCTTCCCACTTGGTTGGTTTGTGTTACCACCTAAGTTATACTTAGTGGTTTTTTATTAAGTAATCCTGGTGAACCAAACAAAGATTTTTTGTTTGGACTTCAGAAGACCTTCGGAAGGACTTCTGGGAAGTGCTTGTTGTACTATATCACATGTTCATACCCCATGGGGGAATTGTAATAAATGTTCTATCATGATAGCATCTGTAAAAGAATCAGTCTCTTAGACTTTATTTGTCAATCTGATGAGCCCAGAGTGTTTTTTTCCCTTGGTTACTATTGGTTGTTGAATAAATGACTGATAATTTCTGAGTTTTTCACTCAATACCTCCAAAGTTGGGGTGGTCGGCTTGGCATTTAGGCCTATTGAGGTTATTAGATTCTATGTGTCAATGTATAAACATGCTAGGCATCATGGTTGAGTCATATGAACATGTCTAAGTCCCCCTAGGTTTTTAACTTTTTAACTTTTTTTAAGTTTTTAAAATTTTAATTTTTCCACAAAAACTTAAGCTATTTTTTAATAGTCTAATTGGAAAAATTGGTTTTGTAATAAAATTGGGCCAAATAATCAGTTTCAGTCATAGGGGTGCTCATTTTCAAGCTAAGAGTACCATGTAAACCCATAGACCCACTATTTTCAAGTTTTGAGTGATTTTCCATCACTCAGGTCAAAAAACCCCAAAAAATTAATTATTGACTAATTTAATTAATAAATTGATGAATAATGGAGAAAATCCAAAATCCTAGATCAATGGATTCTCAACTAATTTGATTGAAATCAGTCAGATCTGCACCAGATTTATTGGATCTGACAAATCCTTGACTGAAGGAGGTTATCTTGATAGATATAGAGTTGAACTTCAGCCTCCTTTATGGGGAATTGTGCCCTCTCTCTCTCCTCCACATGTGTGGGCCCTTCTGGAAGCCCTATGGTTGATGTATCAGTTAGCAGGTTGATGTGTTAGCTCAATCAAACCCCCAATTGACAAGTAGGCTCAGTGGAAGCTCAGTTCAGCTTCATATCAGGCATTGATGGACTCTCCTTCAGTTGCAATGGTCTGTCTCCTTGGGATTTGTGCCCCCCTAGGATGGATCTCTTATTTTTTGTATAAATAAAGCTCAGATCACCTCTTCCAAGATAGTTAGAACTAGGATCGAGGTGCTATTGCTATTGTACTATTGTTATTGTTTATTATTCTGGAATAAATAATCTTTGGAGGCAAGATCTATGGTGTAATTCTCTTCATGTGTGGATGGTGATTGTCAAATGCTTATGAGTTATAATCTGTGTTATTTATCTTGGCTTTTCCTGGTTAATTGTTGGCCTTGAAGGAGAGAGATCCCTCCTGTTAGGGTAAGATTTTATTCTAGTTTTATTTATGATCTTACTGTTTTCTTGTTCATATCTATTGGATTTGCATGTATTTTAAGTTTAATTGCATGCTTTCCAATTATCATTTCCAGCAGGACCTATGCTTTAACCATCTGTTTGTGCAAGGATTTCTAAGTTGTAGGTGATATCGCTTGTAGAGGAGGTTGAGTTGTTTTTCATATTCCTCATATTCAAGATCTTCTGGAGGACATATTCCCTCGGTGTTCCACCAAATCAGACTCCAAATCCCAACATTCCCAGGCTTCCAGCACTCTTTCTCTCTCTTTCTCCTTCAAAAAATCAATTTTCTTACCTGGTTACTATGTTTGAAATCTTTGATATCATTTGGATATGTTATATTAAATTAAAACTTACATATATATGCTATTCCAAAGCTCATAGTCTAGATCTCATTTCTGAAAAGTATCATTAACCATTCTAGATCTAGCTTAGGGAAATCGTTCGTTTTGCATAGCAATTTAAAGAGAATCCGTAGGTTGCATGCTCTATATTTCCTTTTCTATTTTAAAAATTTATATTCATCAATTTAATTGATTCATATTGGATGCCCCCAATAGCAATCCAATATCCCAAGGAAATCTTGCTTTCCTTGGTTCCTTTTTCACCGGTTTAGCTAGTTTTAGCTTAGTTTTGTTTGAGTTAAAGTAGGATGACCCAAATGTACTCTTAAAGTGATTTTGGGAATATTTAATTCTAACATGTTTTTTTTTAATTATCAGGTGTAACATAAAATAAGAGAAGCTGCTGTTCGAAAGTGGCCTCGGGATCGTCCAAATCCCCCCAAGGGTCTCCCCTTTGACTGAAATCTTAAAATTTTGGGAAAGTTGTAAGATCTTGGTTTCATCCCATATAAGGACCAAGAGGATTCTGATATTTCAGTTTTATAATATTGTAACCAATAATAATAAATGGAATTCTTTTTTCGAGTAGGCTCTTCGATCCTGCTTCCCATCCCCCCAGGGGGGATCTGTGTCCGTTTCATTGTTTTGCATTTTTCCCTTTTTCTGTTCTAGTTTAGTATTGACATACAGGATTGTATAATTTGATAACATTTTGCATTGTTCCATATTTTCAATTCAAAATTAATCATACTACTTACCCCATGACTTCCCGATTGACCCACAAGGGGAAAGAGATGCGTGGTAGGACTAATTAGAAAATTGGTGTTGTGTATCTCTGATTCCATTTTTCATTCATTTTTTTGATAATCATAATAAAATAAACCCCTCCTCGATTCCTCGATTGAGGTCCACTTAGATCGAAAGAGGTTCTTGGAGGGTTTTCTGTTTAATAAGAACACCTCTTTTAAAATTTACTAAAAATAACGAAGAATCTAGTGTGTATGCTCCGTACTTGGTTGTGGTTCATCCAATTAGTCAAGCTACATCAAAATCACTTGAGTGACTAGATTAATTAGTCTTCAAATCCTAAATTAACAAACCATCAGGTGAAAATCCAACGCCTTGAACATAGTGTAAACAGTGGCAAAATACCCAAAGGAGTGGGAACAACTGGAAAGTGACCTAGAGACACCAATTTCTATCACACCCTGATGGGTGCGTTATGAACAATAGTCTCTGAGACTCCATTCCATCCCACAAACACCTTGCTGGTAGCCGTGAAAGTTCACTTTTGGACATACTCCAAGTACCCCTCGGGTATATATGGAGGCCCCTTTTCGCCTAATTTAATTCATTCACATTCCTCATTAATTTAAAATATACCAAGAGACATTTGAAAAACATTCATTCAAGCACATGCAAGCATGTTATTTTCTCTGTTGACTCCATTTAAGGCACTGGTGATGTATTTGATCATTTCTTTCAATTATATATATATATATATAT
>LPNX010614931.1:726382-778245 GCA_001517045.1 Pseudotsuga menziesii
TTCTGGAACTGGCAAAGGATGCAACAAAACTGTAGGGTGTTGATGTTCAACCTTTACCTGTTGACATTTCATGCACCTTGAAATATACTCAGCCATGCCCTTTTTCATTCTTGGCTAGAAATACTACTTTCTGGCTATAGCAATTGTCTTTTGATATCCTAGGTGACCAGAATACAGAGCTTGATGGATCTCATCCATAATAGCTCTCCTCATATCTGCTAGATTTCGAATATAAATCCTTCCTTTATAAATAAGAAGTACATCTTCTTCCAATTTGTATCCCTCATACCTCTTTTCAAGACTTTGCTTCTGCAATTTTTCCTTGACCTGCACATACAATTCATCTCTAGCAGTATGATTAACAATCTATTGCCTCAAATTTGATTCGAAAATACTAAGAGATGCCACATGCATTTCTTGCACCTTCTTGCTGAGCGCATCAGCTACATTATTCTCCTTTCCTTTTATGTGCTTGATTTCAAAATCAAACTCACATAAAAACTCCAGCCATATCGCTTTCCTAGCATTTAAAGTAGGCTGGTCAAACAAATATTTCAGACCCCAATGGTCTGTCCTCAACTAGAATCTTCTACCCATCAAGTAATGCCTCCACATCTTGAGAGCATGTACTATGGCTGCAAGCTCTAGATCATGAGTAGCATAGTTCTTCTCATGTTCCTTCAACTTTCTTGACTCATAACATACAACGTGGTTGTCTTGCATAATGACTCCTCCAAGCCCTTGTCCACATGCATCAGTACACACCACCAAATCTTTCTCTGGGTCTGCAACCTTCAATACTGGTGCACTGGTTAGAATATTCTTCACCTCATAGAAGCTTTCTTCACACATCAAGGTCCATTCAAACTTTATCCCCTTATTTTGCAAAGAAGTGATGGCATGTGACACCCTAGAGAATCCTCCAATGAATCTCCTATAGTATCCTGCAAGTGCCATAAAAGATCTCACATCTGTCAACTTTCTTGGAGTAGGCCAATTCATAATGGATTCAATCTTTTTAGGGTCCACAAATACACCCTCTTCTGAGATAATGTGACCCAAATATTGAATTCTATCTCTATAGAAGTCACACCTGCTCAGCTTTGCATACAGCTAATGCTCCCTGAGCAATTGCAATGTCAATCTCAAATGCTCTTCATGCTCTTCCTCATTCTTGGAATAAACAAGAATGTCATCAAGGAAAAAAAGAAAAAAATTGTCCAAATACCTGCTAAAGACACTGTTCATAAGGCACATAAATGTAGCTACTACATTTGTGAGACCAAATGGTACCACTACAAACTCATAATGCCCATACCTTGTTCTAAAGGCTGTGTTATGAATGTCTTCATCCTTTATTATTACCTGATGGTAACAAGACATCAAGTCAATCTTGGAGAATACCTTTGCTCCTCTCATTTGATCAAAGAGGTCATCAATCATAGGCAAAGGGTATTTATTCTTCACTCTGACTTTGTTCAGCTGTCTATAATCAATACACAACCTAAGTGTACCGTCGTTCTTCTTTACAAACAGAACTGGTGCTCCCCACAGAGACACACTAGCTCTGATATACTTCTTCCCCAACAACTCCTGTATCTGCATCTTCAGCTCTAACATTTCTGGCATGCTCATTTTGTAGGGCGTCTTGGACACTGGTGCTACTCTCGGCACAAGTTCAATTGTGAAATAAATGTCCCTTTTTGGAGGAATCGCTGGAAACTCATTAGGAAACACATCCCTGAATTCCTTCAACACATGAAAGTCCTCCAACCTAGGAGTTTCACTCTTTGTTTCCTCCAAAATATGAGCTGCATACAACTGACAACCTTTCCTACAGAACTTCTTCAACTGCATTGCTGAAACCTACCTCACAGAAATCACCTTTGGAATACCTTTCACGATCCTTGAGTTGCCTTATTTATCCAAGCACTCAAAATCCTTATTATAACACTCAATCTTTACTTTGTGAGCTTCTAACCAATCCATTCCAATGAGAACATCATAGAAACCAAGCGGTAGAACATTCAGATCTACACAAGTGACCAATCCATTCATGACCAATGGACATTTCTTTATCACTTCACTAACCTTTCTCTTAGTTCCAGTGGCTAACTGAACTAACCAATATTTTAGTATGCTTTATTTTCTTAAAGGCACAAATCTCCACTACTCTAGGAGTAATGTAACTATGAGTATAACCAGAGTCAATCAAGCTAGAAACAGATTGATCAACAATCAGACCTATAACTTCAACCACAGTGGACTGGTGGTCTACTTGGTGGTCCTCCAGTGCTGCATAAATCCTAGGGACGATCCTTGCTACTTGACCCACTGTTTCTGCTTCCTCCATGTTGTAAGTTGGCCTTGTACTCTCATTCTTGAGTGGACAATTCCTGCGCATGTGGGGTCCTCCACATCTCCAACATTGGAAAGGTTCCTTGTTCTGCTGTGGCTCTCTCGGTTTCTCTCCCATCACACTGGCTAGTTGCTTCTCAGCTTGTGATGGTTGCTTCTGCTGATTCCTAAAGCTAGAAGGTTTGAAACCTTTATTGCTTTGATCAAACTTCTCATTCTTCTTGTCCTTCCATGTCTTATGGTAATTAGGTTTTCCTCCGCTTTGCTCATAGAAATACTTAAGACTGAGGAAATCCACCCAAGAAACATTGGATTTTCACTCTTTCATCCTTGATGTACTTGACATACCTTAACAACTCTAGGAACTTATTTGCATATTCTTCCATGGTCTGCTGTCCCAATCTCAGCTCATGGAATTCTTTGATCTTGTCATCATAGTACCTGTCAGAGAGGTATTTCTGCTTGAAATACTTCTGGAACTGTTTCCACTTAAGTTCCCTCTCAATGATCTTCCTTACTTACTTGAATTTCTCCCACCAAATGGATGCCCTTCCCTTCAGATTGAATATGGCAACCCTTGCCTTCATTTTTCCCGAATAATCCTGAACTTGGAAGTACTTATTTATCCCAATAAGCCAAGATTCATCCTGTTGTCCAGTCTTTACTTCACCATCAACCGTAGGAGGTTTAGCCTTCTTAAATTCATCCTGAGTGCGATCCCTATGGGGCATCTTTCTCTTTCATTTGTGAGAAGAAGAGATTGAATCCCCACTTGAATCCTCTAACTCAGATGATCTTCTAGTAGTCCTTCTTCTTCTTTTTGTACTTCTCTTACTGCCTTCAGGATTCACTGTACCCTTCCCAGAGTCTCTCTTTCTTTGCAATTTTGTCAAACTCTACAACATAGCAGCATTCAATTAATGCTTCTCTTCCTGGGATTTAATAAGGCTTCTCATGGTGGATACAATATCTAGCGGTGTCTCTTGGAGTCTCCTTCCATTAGACTCTATGTCATCATTTCCAACTCGGACATTTTCCCCCATGGCATATCAAGCACGCTCGTAGGAATCACGAGCATCATATCTGTCATGAGTTGTCATGGCTGAACCATAACTTACTTTTCCAAAATGTCCTATGACTCTACAAAATGTGTTACCAACATAATTTGTCAAATACACAGTAATTCAAAATCAAAACCATTTACTTACAGTCACTTGGCCTATCTAGGCCCAATGCTATAACCAACAGCCTCTATTACCACAATGTAGGGTACTCTTGATAGGTTTCTGGTCCATCCAGGCCCAATGTTGTAACCAGTAGCTCTGATACCACACTGTCACATTCCCATACCCCATTATCATGCGGAATTAAAAATTTCATCGAGAACCTTCATTGTTCATCGAACGCAGGGCATGGTCGTGAACAAAATCTCAAAATTTTCAACACTATCATACTCACCTCCATCTTCCATGGATCAATCCAACGATCTGCAAGGAAGAATATTAGAGGAGATCGAATGGCAGAGAGAAAACGCGACGAAAATCAATGATCACAGGTGATCCTATAGATAGAACTAAATCGACGGATCAAAAATCACCTTCAAAGATCAATGGTATAGAAAGACTAAGTTGTGGGGTCAAAATTTACAATACTATTGCAATAACACTTTCCACAACCCATATCCCGCATCAGAAACATATCAGCAGTGGAGAATCGTCCCATGAAGATCGACGGTGCGGAAAACTTAACCTTCCGGGATTGGAAAATATAGAAATTGCAACACTGCGATTCTGCATCCCGCATCCCACAAGTTGTGGAAGGAAAGCTGCAGAAGGGAAATCTGCGGAAACCAAAATCTACAAAATAGCATTCCGCATCCTGCATCCTGCAAAATCCTTAATCCCAGAAACTGCACAAATGAGGATTTCTAGTAGAAAACTCAACTTTTCAAATGAATTCATGGATCGATCTGATCATGTCAGCCATTACCAAACTGTCTAATCTACCCTGCAACTTAGTAAAATGCATTGAAGGAAAAACATACATAGATGCCTATAATTGCAGTTATTCAAGGAACAATACATAACTCAACATAGCAACATGTTCATCATTTTCCATCAAGCAAATACAATGCAAGAATTATAGTTACAGAGAATTATGCAGACAAGAACACTTATCTTGAATAAATCTTGTCCTGCAACTAGATATGTCGCTGCAACATTCCACCCAACCATAGGCCAGTGTGCTCCTCAATCTCTCAGCAATACTGCCACCCTCGAGATATGCATGATTTCCTACAGGGATAAGGGAACACTAGCAAACGCATACATAGACAAGGATACAATCACACTCAGCCAAGCCAACACAGTTGGGTTTCACAGGCTACAAGGGAAAACATTCAACAGAGGGGTTTCACAGGCCACTCAACAAATCCATCTCAAATCCATCTCATGGTTGGGTTTCATAGACTATTCACAGTCAAGCCAACTATCACCTTAAGGACCAGTCAAGCCAACAGATGGGTTTAACAGACTGTACACAGTCAAGCCATCTCATTGCTAGGTTTATCAGGCTACCTAGCCAATCTAGCATTCACAGTTGGTTTTAACAGACTGTCCAGCCAAAGGTTACTCACAAGGTCAGGTGCAATAGACACAACCAAGCCAACAGATTGGTTTAATAGGCTACCAGCCAAGCCATCTTTTCAGTTGGGTTTATCAAGCTTCTAAGGAAATGGGCAGGAAGAAATGCTAAACTAGTGAGCTCATCAGCAGAGCCAAGGACACCTTCAGAAGACCTATCTGTCCTATATCCCCCTCTGCCCACACACCCAACATAAGGAATTTTCCCCTTCTCTGCTCCACAGTCCCTCAGGCTACACCTTCCCTTCTAGTGCTCTTGAGGATGTTCATGGTAGTTTCACTAGCCACTCTTATCTTACTGTGAGGTTCCACACCAGGTTTATCAAGCGCATTCTACACCTCTCCCATTCCTAAGTCTCGCACACAGTCATACCTGAACTAGGGTTTGCAACACAACAACCACAGTGAGACTCTACATCACAGGTTTTGAACATGAGTACTAGGGTCTCATACACTCTGTAGCTTAGGATATCGCTGCAACACAGCAAAAACACAATGTCCATGGAAAACCACACTTCATAGAACATGAAGGATACATACAAGAGGAGCTCTGCTGCTCTCCCCTTCTACATAACGACAGGGAATGAAAGTTGTGAATGAATGAGCCAGAATGCCCCACATTTCTCAAAATATGAGAGTAAAACCAAATGTGAATGCGTGGATCAAACTGACATACTGTTCTGGTGTTTTCTTGTCCCTGTAAGCAAAACATGACATTTTAGAACTGGGTGCTCTGCCCAATTCAAAATTTCCTAGACTCTTCCCCTTCCAAGCAATAACTACCTCAACCACTTTCTCCCAGAATGAATGGTTAAGAAGAAAAGACAAGAAAGAGGGTAGTTGACAATTCTGATGGGTTCTCCTCATGACACATGGATTTTCACCAAACAGGTTCAAGGTTAACATTCCCACCCCCTTATTCTTAGGAAAAATCATTCCCCATCTCATTATTCGTTGCATTGACATAGCTGGCAGTGGTTTTTTCATTTATTTACATGATGTTTAGAAACATGCTTGACTTAGCACAGAAACCATAGGCATCAACCATGATCACCTATATCCAAACATCAATCAATGAGAAGGCCTTGGCCTTGAGCTCCATGTCATGATTTCATATAATATTTACATCACATACATTAATGTAATGGGGTCAAAATCAGGGTGTTACATTCCCCTCCCCCTTCAATAGCACTATCCTCCATGCTTTACGAAATTTAACAAAATGCTACAATGGCATCGCCTCAGTGCTCTGCAAAATTGAACAAAAATGGATGTGCCAATCGCATGTCATCCTCCAGCTCCCACGTAGCCTCTCCATGACCGTAGTGCTCCCATTGCACCTTTACTTGTCCTATGGCTCGATTCTGGAGCATGGTGACCTTCCTATCGAGGATGCATGTTGGATTAGTTTGGAACTCTCCTTCAGGTTCCACCTGAATCACATCCCAATTTATCACATGGTTAAGATCATGTACATATTTCTTAAGCAAAGAAACATGAAAAACATTATGCCCTCTAGTGATAGAAGTCAATGCAAGTCTATATGCAACTGGACCTATTCTTTCAAGCACTTCAAATGACCCACAATATCTAGGTGGAACCTTGGCACAACTTCCAAGCTTCAAGGAACTCTTCCTTTCCCTCACTCTGAGGTAAACATGATCCCCAATACTGAAATCTATGTTCACCCTATGCTTATTAGCATAGCTTTTCTGTCTGTCCTGGGTTGCTTTCAGATTCTGATTGATCTTTACAACTTCTTGCTCCATTTCCTTGAGCAATTCTGGACCAAGCACAATCCTGTTCATTGGATTATCCCAAGTCATTGGTTTCCTACACCTTCTACCATATAAAGATTCATACGAACTCATCCCCAAGGATGCTTGCTATCCATTATTATAAGAAAAATCTACCAAATGTAAATAATCTTCCCACTTGGTTGGTTTGTGTTACCACCTAAGTTGTAGTTAGTGGTTTTTTATCAAGTAAGCTTGGTGAACTAGACAAAGATTTTTTGTTCGGACTTCAGAAGACCTTCAGAAGTACTTTTGGGAAGTGCTTGTTGTACTATATCACATGTTCATAGATGCCTATAATTGCATTTATTCAAGGAAAAATACATAACTTGACATAGCAACATGCTCATCCTATTCCATCAAGCAAATACAATGCAAGAATTACAGTTCCAGAGAATTATGTGGACAAGAACACTTATCTTGAAGAAAACTTGTCCCACAACCAGCTATGTCGCTGCAATGTTCCATGCAACTATAGGCCAGTGTGCTCCTTAATCTCTCAGCAACACTGCCACCCCCGAGATGGGCATGATTTCCTATAGGGATAAGGGAACACTAGTAGACTCATACATATCTGAGGATGCAATCACACTCAGCCAAGCCAACACAGTTGGGTTTCACAGGCTGCAAGGGAAAACATTCCACAGAGGGGTTTCACAGGCCACTCATCCAAGCCATCTCACTATTGGGTTTCACAGACTGTTTAGAGTCAAGCCAACTTTCACCTTAAGGACCATTCAAGCCAACAAATGGGTTTCACAGACTGTACACAGTCAAGCCATCTCACTGCTAGGTTTATCAGGGTACCCAGCCAAGCCAACATTCACGGTTGGGTTTAACAGAATGTCCAGCCAAAGTTTACTCACAAGGTCAGGTGTAACAGACACAGCCAAACCAACAGATGGGTTTAACAAGCTACCATCCAAGACATCTTTCCAGTTGGGTTTATTAGGCTTCTAAGGAAATGGTAGGAATAAATGCTAAGTTACTAAGCTCATCAACAGAGCTAAGAACACCTTCACAAGACCTATCTGGCTTGGATCCCCCTCTGCCCACACACCCAACACAAGAAAGTGTCCCCTTTTCTACTCCATAGTCCCTCATGCTACACCTTCCCTTCGAGTGCTCTTCAGGATGTGCATGGAAGGTTCACCAGCCACTCTTATCTTATTGTGAGGTTCCACACCAGGTTTATCAAGTGCATTCTATGTCTCTCCCATTCCTAAGTCTTGCACATAGTTAGACTCGAACCAGGGTTGGCAACACAAAAACCACAATGAGAATCTACATCACAGGCTTACTCTGGACATGAATACTAGGGTCTCATACACTCTGTAGCTTAGGATAACGCTGAAACACAACAAAAACACAATGTCTACGAAAAACAACACTTTGTAGACCATGAAGGATACTTACAGGAGGAGCTCTGCTACTCTCCCATTCCACATGATGACAGGGAATGAAAGTTGTGAATGAATGAGCCAGAACACCCCATGGTTCTCAAAACGTGGGAGTAAAACCAAACATGAACGCGTGGGTCAAATTGACATACCATTCTGGTGTTTTCTTGTCCCTACAAGAAAAAAACGACATTCCAAAACTGGGTGCTCTACCCAATTCGAAATTTCCCATACTCTTCCCCTTCCAAGCAATAACTACCTCAACCAATTTCTATCAAAATGAATGCTTAAGAAGAAAATACAAGAAAGAGGGTAGTTGATAGTTCTGATGGGTTCTCCTCATGACACATGGATTTTCCCCAAACATGTTCAAGGTTAACATTCCAACCCACTTATCCTTAGGAAAAATCATGCCCCCATCTCATTATTCGTTGCATTGACATAGATGGTTGTGGGTTTTTCATTAATTTACATATTTACATGATGTTTACAAATGTGCTTGATTTAGCACAGAAACCATAGGCATCAACCATGATCACCTATATCCAAACATCAATCAGTGACAGGGCCTTGCCCTTGACCTCCTTGTCATGTGCACATACATTAATGTAACAGGGTCAAAAATGGGGTGTTACATTCCCCTCTCCCTTCAGTAGCACTCTCCTTAGTGTTTTACAAAATTGAACAAAATGCTACACTAGCATCGCATCACTGCTCCACAAAATTGAACAAAAATCGATGTGCCAATCGCATGGCATCCTCCAGCTCTCACGCAGCCTCTTCAGGACCGTAGTGCTTGGTAGCTGGAATATTTCACCTTCTGCGAACAGCAAGGTGTTCCATTGGTCTGAATGGTTTAGATCCATATCAAATAGATCAAAGAGGCTGATAACTCTTCCTAGATGCTGTAGATATCTAGAATACAAGACTTTGATAGTCCACCTGTGTACCTGCAAAAAAAAACTCAACACGAAATAGATCAAAGCAACCAGAATATGAACTACTAATCTATGCTAGTGACTAAGGAATCTAGCAACATATATCTGAAATCAAACATCAACAATATATATGGGACAGAAAATCAACTTGAATTAAAGGAATATGAAGAAGTTTACAACCAAGCCTTAGTGTTGACATGCATCTCCATGAAACCAAATTATCGTCCCCAAAAGCTCCGACTCTAGCTCTCTATGCTCTCTCCAAATGATCTTGGTCCAAGGATCAATCCAACAACATAACAATACCTTCAATGTTCTCCCCCTCAACCATGGCCATAAGCTCATATTTATAAGGCTAGATGGATAGGATAGGTTGAGAGATTTGTGGGTGAGGTGGCCTCCAAGATCCTAGGATGGGGGATCTCAAGCTCAACTGACCCACTATACAAGGGATAAGGGATATCTCGAGGCTTATAATCTAGAAGCCTCGAGAAGCTTCTCTTTTTCCCTTTTTACCCAGGGTACCGCGCTTCTCCTTCTATGACAGAGCGGTTCTAGTAATAACTACTTGTGGCACAAGGGAAACAGACAGTGGCACCGCTTATGGAAAACAGATGATAGGCGGTGTGAACAAGGGTACCACTTCTAGATAAAGGGGCATGCATGGTGTTGAGAATTTTCATGTAAGATTGATGAAAAACCATTTATTTTCCACTCCAGAAGCTCAGATTCAAGGCAAGTAGGTATGTCAAATGTCTTATCACATGATGGTGGCAGGATTTTGGTATAACAGGATGCCCCCCAAAGCATGAGTCTTAGAGTGATATGATAAACAAGAGCTTTGAGAACAAGTCATCGCCAGGAGATGAAAATGTTGGCTTGATCAGAGGATGTCATCAAGTAGGCATCTGTAGTACATCAGTATGTTGACTCATAGACACAAGTAACCGAATTGATAGCTACAGACCAACACAAGGCATATCTATGAATGGAATAAACAAGCATGACTACTAGAATACAGTGTAGATCCATGTGATAGAGGACTCAAACTTGGACATAGCTACCAGACATACAATGTAGATCTATGTCATACAGACGCAAATTTGAGCATAGCCACAACCATACAAATGTGGATCCATGTTAGATATACAAAACTCCATTGCAACCTAGGGAAAAGCAATGAGCGCTTTTAAACATATATCCAGGGTTTTCATCTCGTCTCCCACAAAGTACGATTCTATCCATGTGATTATAATGATCTAAATTCAAACATGGTAAAAGCCACTTGATTACTAGTCAATAATGTGAACCGTTAACAAGTGCGAGGGAGATCACCATTAATGTCAATGATTCCTAAGGTACTCTAGTAAACTCTACTAAGTGTGAATAGATGTCCTGATGTCGAACACCCAGTCGATTCTATCGATCAACGGTCAATGATGTGAACCTATGTTGAGAGAAAGAGAATCTGTCATTAAGGCATACATATCTCAAGGTACTAAACATTGTTTCTAAGAATATTTCCTGGATGATGAGCTAATGTCGATGGGAATAGTCTCATCGAAGGAGGGCCATGATGAGTCCCACATCGACGACATGAAACTTAGAACATAGTTCTGGAATGATGTGAATGTAGTAACCATATGACTAACTCAAAGATACTGACACAAAGACTATGTAGACTACAGAGGTAACACTTCTTCAAATCCCCTTTGAACATCGGCTGTCACGACAAAAAGACTTGGAAGCATGACTAAACATGACAGATACACAATGCGATAGTGGACAATGCATTCTTTTGAAAGACTCAAAGGATTGACATGACTCATGAAAGTGGATCGTCATGGAGATCAGCTAGATACCCAATTGACTGACATGATTATGCAAAAAAGTACCATGTTCAAAGGTAACGACAAACAACTGCCATTATTTACAAGATGATTCCCTTCCCATTTCCCCCACCATGATTGATGAGTGCCTCTTTTCAGTTTTACGAGTTCAAAGAGGGTAACAAACACTCAATATAGCTTGTCAGAAGACAAGTCCAGACTCATATAGTTTATGAACCTGATACAGGAGGGGTTTGATCCCAAAACAGGTCTCTCAATGTTTAATTTAACGAGTCCACTAAAAGAAAAACCGGTATCGTTCATGTTTAGAGAGTCTGAACGAAAACAAAAGAAGGCTCCAAAGGGTCCTTTTTCGTATGATTTAGTTTCTAAGGCTCGAAAAAGTGTAAATTCATACCTTAGAGAACTCTTCCAGTCATGATTGGCTGGAATGATCCTTTTTCGTAAATAGTCATATCCAAACCAAAAAAGAGATAACCTACCGTTGGACGGACGACTCTTCAAATACTTTAACGAGCGTGAAGAAGACAAGATCGCTCAACAATCTTTTTGTGTTTAAGAAGCTTGAAAAGGGTTTAAAGAGAGCTCCATGAGGTTTCTTTACACAATGTCACTTTTTACGAGCCTGAAAAGATTCAAAAATGGACTCGATTGTCTTTTCATATTTAAAGAGTCTGAAAAAGAGGTAAAAAGAGGACTCCATGAAATTTCTTTACACAATATTGTATTTTACGAGCCTGGAAAGAAACTTGAATCAGACTCGGAACTTTGATACTATATTTTAACGAGCATGACAAAGTGTCATAATAAATGCTTGAAGACCTTTTCCATTTTGTGAAAGTACAAAAAAGACATAAACAAACTTTCCAAAGCTTTTACTAGAGTTCCCTTATCCTACAAGATGACTTAGAAACAAGTGTTAAATGCATTTAAGACCAACATTAAGGGATTACGACAAATAGATTTTGACTAAAACATGATTTTACATCAAAACCATAATAGGTCGGACCCAAAAATGTCTATATAAGTCAAGTGAATAGTAAAAAATCAAAACATATTACTATTTACCTCTTAGTAGAGAGCACTTGGAGCATTTTCTAGCTAGATCTTCCACAGCTGATACCAGGAGTTTCCACCGTCTATTTTCAGCTTCGTTAGTTTCAGGTAATTGCTAAGACCCTAATATTTCATTTCATAGCTTCCATTTTGATATTTGGTAGGGTTTTGGGCCTATGTGGCAAGCCCTAAAACTCATATTATGGGCACCATGGGTACCCTCTGTGGGATACATGGTTCCACCCTAGAACTGCGCCTATAATGATGTGGACAGGCGGTGCCGGCCGCAGATGACTCAAACAAATAGTATGGGAGAAATATATTCATTCTTTTGATTGTTCATTATTTAAGGATGATTCTAATGCATACCATTGTTGTTTTTGGCAGGTCGAGGTGAATCAAACATGGTGATATGGAAGGAAAGAATGCATGATAATGAGAATGCTGCTACTGAAAGAAGTGCGGTTTGTACTGCCACACTACGGGACTGCAGACTCCTGAATTTTTTTTAGACCCCAAGCATGGTGTCCCATGAGAGATTACTGGAACACATACTACAAATGTGGAATCCAGAACAACAGTATTTTGAGGTGGGGGCACATATACTTACAATGGAGGTAGAGGATATCTACTTCCTGACTGGCCTATCGAGACGGGGTGCCCCCATCTCACTGACAGGTTCCTGTGGTAGGGACATCACTACCTGAGAGCTTATATATTAGCACTGTGCACCTGCAACATGTACATCAGGGAAGAAAATATCCATCAGGGCAGTGACAGACAGGGCTCTACAGACCGTTCTATTCACCATGCAGAGGGTGGCAGGTAGTCAAGGTGTGCACCAGGCTTCCAGGGCACACATGTTGTACACCCTAGAGGCAATGTCAACTACGATGTTCAACTGGGTGGAAGATATGCTTCCAATATTCAAGGACCAGCTGACTAAATTTCGGCAGAGAGAGCTGAAGCAGTTCGGCTTTGGTTCCATCTTATCCTGCTTCTTCTTCGAGCAGGTTCAACAAATGAGGCCCCAGGTGACTTTTCAGAGTCTGAGAGCATAGGACCCCCGTATGCTGAGGTGGGTCCAGGTCATGGCTCACACAGGAGCAGGTAGGGGAGAGTGAATTTTGGTGATCTATTCTTCAGATGGTTGTGGGATCAGATGCTCATGGTCGAGGACTATTCCTATGCAGGAACATATTTTACAGGAGATCCCGACCTACCACTCCTACCTGGAGGGCAGTGGGGTGACATCGATAAGAAGCAAGAAACCCTAAAATGGACAATGTTTTAATGTTTTATATTTTTTATGACAAGTGATGAGACCTATTTGTTCTCATGCAGATGTTGGAGCAGCGAGGCTTGGAGGAGCATCTCCACTGGATAGGCGAGTAGGAGCTCGCTTCATACCATGGGGTGATGATATCACCGGGGAGCTAGATGAGAACCTGGAGAGGTTGACTCTCAACATCCCAGATGCTGACATAGATGATCTCTCGATGAGATATCAGAGATCTACAGTAGGAGTACCAGGCCGGTTCATCAGGCTACTACGTAGGGTGGATCGAGCAGTGATGTGCTATCACGAGCACCATTAGTGTATGAGACATATATACTGAAAGCTGACAGCTTCAGGATTTTTGTATGATGGTTTTGCCTGAAAACCTACGTGTTTTAGATGAGGTATCGAGACCTATTTTTTGTAAAACTTTTACGTATATATATATATATATATATACATACTTTTATACGGTGTTTATATGTTTCAAATGGACAATTCTTTTCTATGAGTTCTACGTGTCTTTAAATGTTTATTTACTGTGTACCATGCTTGATTTAATGTCATGAATGGGAAATATTCCAATCTAGGATGTAATTAGCCAATGAATCAGCAACTAAATTATGTTCCCTAGGGATATGCCTATAAGTAATAGTTTCAAACTATCTTTTTAACAGATGTACTCTCCGGAAGAGGCGGAGGAGTACCAGGTTCCTAATGGTGTAGACATGGTTCAAATGACAAACCACGAGCTGTGATTCCATCAAGACTACTAGATCACAAACATCTTGGGAGGCAGCTTCAGTCAGAAGACCGATGATTGCTTCATACTCGACGATGTTATTAGTAGCAGGACCTAAACAAACCGCTCCTGAACTGACCAAATATTCAGCTAGGGAATAAATAACTCAAGCATCCGAGGCTAGATTCAAGGTGTGGCAGCAAGCACCATCAGCGAAGCCGTAGAAATCCATCTTCATGAACAAAGCATGGTATAAATAGATGTGGGCACTAAAACTCAAAACCATCTTGAAAATACTAAAAGCACACTGAAAGTCAATCAATATACATATATACAAGATACTATCCAAGAAAACCTAGGCATAGTACCTTTTCAGGTACAACCCATTGCGAGGTTTCCCCAAAGGGATTCCATCATAATCAACCAACTCGTAAGCTCCTTTCTCTAACACCTTGGAAATAATGAAAGGTCCATACCACATGGACTCGAACTTACCCTTCCCTAGTTTGTCATATCTCTGGTCATAAGTCAATACTAGGCCACCCTCATTGAAACCACGAGGTTGGATAGATTTATCATACTACGCCTTGATGCATTTCTTGTGCGCATCATTAGCTAAGGTAGAATATCTGTGAGTTTCATCAAGGTTACTCAAGTACAAAAATATCTCTTCCTCTGTGGAAGTGTCTGGGAGAAGTTCGATGGCAAGTTGTAAAGATGGAATCTGGCATTGGATCGACAAGATGGCTTCAAGTCCATAGACAAGCTGGAATGGCGTGAAACCAGTAGCTATTTTCGCAAAAGTCCGATAGGCCCAAAGAGCAGAGAAAAGGATGAGGTGCCAATTCGATTTATGATCTCCAACCATCTGACAAAGCATAGTTTTCAAAACCTTGTTAATGGCCTCTACCTGACCATTAGCTTGCAGATAATACGGCATAGAGTTTTCATGGAGAAAACCTAGCTTGGCACTTAATTCCTCCATCATTTGATTATGGAAATGAGATTCGTGATCAGTTACGATGGACTGCGGAACTCCAAATCTAGCTATGATATGATTGAACAAGAAGAGAGCGGCAGTCTTACCATCTTCTGCATATGTAGGCATGGCCTCGGCCCATTTTGTGAAATAATCCACGGCTACGATGATGTAACCATGCCCCCCAACTAAGGTAGGCTTACAATGCATGAAGTCAATCCCCCATTTGGTGAATGGGACAACGACAATGATGGGGTGAAGTGGAGTAGGGTGGGTGCACTTTTTAGGGTAAAAATGTTGGTAGGGTGGGAATTTCTGAATAGCCTCATGACAGTCTTTGAAGATAGAAGGCCAGAAATAGCCAGCGCGAAGGATTTTCTGGGCTGTAGCCATCCTAGATAAATGACCACCACATGCTCCAGAGTGGCAAGCATTCAACATGGGTTCAACCTCCTCATGAGTGAGGCAGCATCGGGGAATGGAGTCAATCCCACATCTATACAAGGTATCATTCAAGATAAGATAGTATTTTGTGTGGTGATGAATACAGGGATGATCATTGCGAGATAAATGCAGCTGAAAATGTTGGGTCTGGAGATAAATCAACAAATATCCATAACAAGGATCAGTATTGCTAATTAGGAACATGAATTCATCCGAAAATGAATCACTAGGCTCAAATTCCATTGTAGCACAGGGAAGATCACACATAAGTTCTGCAAAAACCAGGAATTTCTTTGATGTGGCCTTGGCAAACTCTAGATCGAACTCCTAAAGGATGACGATCCAATGGGAGTACTTGCCCCCAAGTACCTGACGAGTCAGAATGTAGTACATTGGGTTTTGGTCTGCCAATACGGTGGTAGTGTGAAGCAGAATGTAGTGATGAAACTTTTGTACAGCAATGACTGTGGCCAATGATAACTTCTCCACAGGTGAATAACAAGTTTCAGAATCAATGAGGTTCTTACTGGCGTAGTAAATCACATGCTCCTAACCATGGATATTGTCCTGCACTAAAACCATGGCGATGGTAGTAGCAAAGGAAGAAATATACAAGAGAAAGTCCTTCGAATAATCCGGGGGGTGTATCACGGGTGAATGAGTTAGATCATGCTTAAGATTATCAAAGGTGCATTGGGCCTGGTCATCCCGGAAGAATGGAGTGTTCTTCTTAAGGAGATGCATATAACCGTGCGTTTTCTTAGTGAAATTGCACACGAAATGGAGGAGAAATTTTGCCTTCCCCTGCAAACTTTGGAGTTCAAGGAGGTTGGTTGGGGCTGGTAGATCAAGAATAGCGGCTATCTTCAAAGGATCGATCTAGATGCCATCTTTGGATACCACAAAGCTAAGCAAACGTCCTGTCTTAATGAAAAAAACACATTTATGTGGATTGAGCCGTATATTATAATGACGGCATCTCAGGAATATGTCTTTGAGATGACCAGGGTGGTCCTCCCGTCGCTGTGAATGAGCAGGGAGGTCATTAAGGTATGGTTCAACAATATGTTTAATGTCGTGAAACGCATAGGACATCGCACGCTGGAACATGGCGCTAGCATTTTTCAAGCCAAAAGGTAACTTCTTATATGCAAAGGTTCCCCATGGGAAAATGAATGTCGTCTTATGCTCATCGGAGGGAAATATCTCAATCTGATTATAGCCAGAGAAGCCATCCATGAATGAAAATATGACACTTCCAGCACAGTTGTCAATAATCTGATCGATATGTGGGGTAGGAAAGTTGTCCTTGAGACAAGCTTTATTTAGATCCCTAAAGTCGATGCAGACTCTAATGGTGCCCTATTTTTTATTGACAGGGACAACTTTTGATACCCATTCCATTAGAGGTACAGGATAAATAAAACCAGCTTTCAGAAGTTTCTCAATCTCAGCTTTAATAATTGTGGCCTTTCGAGGGTGGACTTGCCTAAGTTTCTGCCTGATAGGTTTACTCGTGGGATAAGTTTTAATCTCATGGACCACAATGGAAGGGTCAATCCCAGGCATCTCTTCATAGGACCAGGAAAAAATATCATAGAATTCCTTAAAAAGTGCCTTATATGCTTCAGACTCATCTATGGAGCAGTTCTACCCAATACAAATGTGATTAATAACATCAGGCTTGGCTGATATGTCAATTGGGTTCGTCTGAGTAATGTTGCAAAGGTTTCCTTCAGAATATGTATCTTGCAACAATATAGGACTTTGCAGAATGTTGACAATATTAGTAGGAAACAAGGATGCAAAATCATGGCTACCCGAACTAGTATTGGGAAGGAACATGGATCTATGATGGTGATCCTCCCAGATAGGCTCATCTGAATTCATGATCTCCATAATGGACTCATCATAAGGAAAAGTCTCGGAGAGATAGTCTAGAACCGGAAGAGAAGGTTCTAACCAGTACAGTAAATGGTAAGGATCCGAAGCCACTAGATGTGGGTCATCAGTGTGATCATCAAAAAAAGTTTGGATGGTGTCATACATAGCTTCATTAGGACTGAATGAGGTGGAATCAACAACAGTTTGGCCCTTAGGCTCATAATCATATGAGGCGATCATATGTACTGTCGCGGTATCCGTGCGAAGAGGAGTGGATGGAAAAATCCCCATAAGGGATGAATCCTTCAGCATACCTACCCCAATTGACTGGTAAGGAGGAGGGGACTGGCCTAACATGGGGATGTTATTAGCCGTGGAGGTAGTAACATCAGGCGTACAGAAATCAAGCTAATTAATAGTAACAATTCTCCCTAGATGTGGGAATTGGACTGTTTGAAATACTGTTGAAGCAACATCAGTCATGGCATAGAACCAATTCCTTCCTAGAAGGAGGTTATAATCTAAAGGGGAATCTACCACTTCCACTTGAATAGAAACGATTTCCCCCCCCAGCTCGACTGCGAGGGATGATATGAGACCATGGGGTTGGAAACCCCATCCATCAAAGGATTTAAGGGTCGTAGGTGATGTAACAAGCTCGGGAGAGCCAAGATCTTTCCAACAAGTCAGAGATAGCATCAAGGTCAAAGATCCTTCATCTAGTACCATTCGAAAGACTTTCTTTTCCACTACTTTTGTAATGATCTGAAAAGCAAGTTTATGCGGTAATCTAGGTTTATAATTCTCAACATTGAAATGGATCAAGTTAGTGTTATCTAGGTCTATAGCTCCTAATGCTGTCAACAAGTTCTTGCGCTATGTGGGGCAACTTTGGAGTACTTCTAGGGTAGACATCGCACAAGGTGCCTGAGCGATATCTTCAACCACATTATAGAATTGAGTAGCTTGGGGATTAGGATTAAAGATAGCTTTCCGAAGAATGCTCTTTGGTGGGCGCAAAATCATGTCGAGAGTAGGCTTCTCGATAGATAAAGGGACAATAGACGAGGATTCCAGAGAACTAGTAGAGGGAGATTTCCCTGAAGAAGATTGATCTTCTTTCTTATCTACGGGTTTATCATAATTCTGGCTTCAAGTTTGCATAGGGATGGTATCTGAGGACATCATATGAATTTCCTCAGATGAACTAGAGTTACCCTGGTTAGACATATGGTCTACCATTTGTTGTTGAGAGGGAAAGGGATTCGTAAGTACTGCAGGTGCGGGATTAGACTTCAAAAACTGGGAGATTTCTTCCAGATGGGGACACTCCTTTGAAAAATGGTCACCACCGCATAACAGACAGGGATATTTATCCTTCCTTTTCCCTTTTTCATTGTCATTATTGGTTGGTCGTGGGGTCTCCTATTGGTTTCTAGGTTTTTTATTTCTATTTTTACCTTTCTTTTTATTACCCTAGGTTTGAGTACTTTGAATAGAATTGACCTCGATAGAAACTTTAGGAGTCGAAGGAGTAGTAGTTTGGGTTTGCTTGGTAGGTTTCGCTGTAGATGGGGACTAGATTGAACCAACAACCCCATCAACAGGTACTTCTGCTGGTGGTTTGTCAAGGTCAGTGCTAGGGTGAGGAGCTTGAGGAATCAGGTCATAAAGAGTTCCAGACTAGGAATAGACCAAGTCTAGGTACTGAGCCTGACTAATAGCCTGCTCTTCGGTAACGGCACAGCCCATAGCCACATCTCGGGCAATAGGAGGCAACAAGGACTTATTGAACCAATCAGCTAACAACTGATCTAGAATAGGGGCCTTAATAAGCCTTCTCTACTTCCTCCACTCATGAATATGATCAAAAATGTGGGTGGAAGTGTTCTGTTGCAAAGAGGTTTAAAGATCAATGCTCGTTTCATAACGAATAGGGAGCTGAAAGTGTGTAAGAAACACAGTTGCCAACGAGACAAAATCCACAAACGAATGTTGTGGGAGTTCAATGTACCACTTTGTAACCGAACAGAATCATCCATGAGGGAGTTTGAAGAACACCAGAAATGAAATGTCATCACATGGTTCTTTGGATCGTCTTCCTGTTTTCCATCAAATTTTGGAATGTCCAATGGCAACTTAATCAGAATGGGAGGCCACGAGGGATTGTGTCAAATGGGATCATTAATCAACTTAGACAAATCAAGCAAGTCCAATGTTGCTAAGAAAGGTAACTGTCTGTTGGGTTGCACATACTGGTAATATTGATATGGCATGTAATTACTAGTAGGACCATAGGTAGACTAATAAACAGGTTGTTGTGAGGAATAACTACTAGAAGCTCCTCCCATGGCGGGGTGATTTCTAGAATTAGGACCACTAGGGAAACTAGGGCCTCCAAGGGGAGGACCACCAGGGCCACCGGGACCACTAGGGCCACCGGGACCACCAGGACCACCGGGTCCACCAGGACCACCAAGACCAACAAGAGGTGGACCACCAGACCCTTCGGGGCCTCGAAAAAGTGGAAAACCTCCAGAGCCACCAGAACCACTAGGTGGAGGGCCACCAAACCCTCCAGAGCCAAAAGGAGGAAAGCCACCAGGTCCCCCAAGACCACTAGGACCACCAGGACCATGAGGAGGAAAGTTTCCAGATCCTCCAGGACCATTAGGTTCCCTAGGGGGAGCACGGGGACTTCACTTAGTGAACCTCTCACATAGCACGTGCGATCGTGGGATATTAAAGAATACCCTTAATTTCAAGAGATATTGACCCAAACTCTTTTTGTTGAAACCCCCTCCCAATACTTAAAACCTCCTGGGCCACCCATTTTTATAGCCCAATCCTTATAAACCACCCTACCCAGCCCCACCTTAAACCCCTCATCCCCCCAATACCTGCAATATATTGGTTCAATTTTTGATAATTTTAAAACCCACAATATGAACTAACGTGATAGTATATTGGTCAACAAGTGAATCCCCCGTGAGGGGGAGGGCCTTCATAACATGGTCCTCCCACACCTCCCGCAGTATGTATAGGTATCCCTCCCATAGATGGCATGTAAGACCAATTGGGTTGTCCCCATGGCGTAAAAGTGTTACTAGGGTATGGAATTCCAGCATAAGGTGTTCCTACATGATTGGATGGATAATTACCTACAGGTATTTGATAACCATAACCTCCATAAGACTAAACGATAACAGGTTGTGCCCCCAAGGGCTGACTTGAACTGGATGGGGGATTTACCATATTAGTATGAGTGGGAGGGACATAAACTGTGGATGATTATATGTTGGAGGTCTTTCTTTGACTAGCGACAATTTCAGTGTCAGATAATGTAGGTCATGCTGGGGGTTGCCCCCTGGCACTAGAAGGTGTAGATGAAACAATAATTGAAGGTTGAATCTCAGGTGTAGAAGACCTGGGAAGATTAGGGATAGACATAACATGAGAGGTGATAGGGGTGGTATATTGAACTGGGTTGCAGGGTGTCAACGAACGATCTATATCAATTCAATGGGTCTCATAGATTCAGCAAGTGAACGATATCCCCTAGGAACATATGTGGATCTTGGTAGTGTTGGACCTAAGATGTCATCTATCTGCTTATCAATCTCCTTCGTGCAGAGAATGGCAGAGCGGTATTTCCTGCGTTCTTCTTCCGTGTAAGAAGAGATTGCACGGGTGCCAAATGAAGCAATGGATTGACCTACAGGGGTTTCCCAAAATGTAGCATTCGGACCAAAATCCAGGTGAGCAACATTATCAACACGTCCTTCCATGGGAGAATGGAATGATGAATCTTCCTGGGAAGGCTGTTAGACCAAGGGAGGTGAGTGTGAATAATATGGTACTCCACTTTCCACAACCACATTATCTCCCACATGGGAGGTGGTAGCAGCTCCTTGGTCGATAGCTTCCATAGGATTTTCTCCTGAACTAGGAATAAAATCAGGTGGCAAGATTCGTACTCTTCTAGACTGTCTTCACTCAACCAGTTTGTACAGTTCCTATATAACCTAGGGTCTGAAAATCTAGAAAACACACCAAAAGACTTCCCTACACAAACTATAGGTCAAAACAAGAAAACTGAAAATGATAGGAGGAGTTCAAAATTCAGGTCTCTCACTAGGATTGTTAAGAAGGTGCCACTCACAATATACCTCGAGGGTACATGCATAGTAATCTCCTCAAATGTTGCTTTCAGTGTATGGCTCCAAACAAGATGGCCAAAGGGATTTTCTCAGATAGATAAGGTACCCTAGTGGGGTCTCCCGATATACTCAAGGTACGTGGGAGCTCAAATCAATAGTAGTGTTGTCTAATGCATAACCGTACCGTCAGTATATCAAACATCCTTTCACATACCCTTGAGGTATATAGAAAGGCACTTCACATACTTGATTGTATATCGGAAGGCCTCTTGTGGAGTTTCCATATTTATTAGCTAGAGTATTTCACCTCCTGTGGACAACAAGGTGTTCCACTAGTCTGAATGGTTCAGATCTAGAACAAATAGATCACAGAGGCTGATAACTCTCCCTAGACACTGTAGATATCTGGAATACAAGACTTTAATAGTCCACCTATGTACCTACAAAAAAAAACTCAACACGAAACAGATCAAAGCAACCAGAATATGATCTACTAATCTATGCTAGTGACTAAGGAATCTAGCAACATATATCTAAAATCACACATCAACAATATATATGGGACATAAAATCAACTTGCATTAAAGGAATATGAAGAATTTTACAACCAAGCCTTAGTGTTGACATGCATCTCCATGAAACCAAATTCTCGTCCCCAAAAGCTTCGACTCTAGCTCTCTATGCTCTCTCCAAATGATCTTGGGCCAAGGATCAATACAACAACATAACAATACCTTCAATGTTCTCCCCCTCAACCATGGCCATAAGCTCATATTTATAAGGTTAGATGGATAGGATAGGTTGAGAGATTTGTGGGTGAGGTGGCCTCCAAGATCCTAGGATGGGGGATCTCGAGCTCAACTGACCCACTATAGTAGGGATAAGGAATATCTTGAGGCTTATCATCTAGAAGCCTCGAGAAGCTTCTCTTTTTCCCTTTTTACCCAGGGTACAACGCTTCTCCTTCTATGACAGAGCAGTTCTGGTAATAACCGCTTGTGGCACAAGGGCAACAGGCGGTGGCACCGCTTATGGAAAATAGATGATAGGTGGTACGAACAAGGGTACCACTCCTAGATAAAGGGGCATGTGCCGTGTTGAGAAATTTCATGTAAGATTGATGAAAAACCATTTAGTGTCCACTCAAGAAGCTGGGATTTAGGGCAAGTAGGTATGTCAAATGTCTTATCACATGATGGTGACAGGATTTTGGTATAACAGTGCTCCCATTGCACCTTTAACTATCCTATGGCTCTATTCCAGAGCATGGTGACCTTCCTATTGAGGATGTAGATTGGATCGTTCGAAACTCTCCCTCGGGTTCCACCTGAATCACATCCCAATTTATCACATGGTTAGGATCATGTACATATTTCTTAAGCAAAGAAACATGAAAAACATTATGAGCTCTAGCACTAGTAGGCAATGCAATTCTATATGCAATTGGCCCTATTCTTTCAAGCACTTTAAACGACCCACAATATCTAGTTTCCAACTTGGCACAACTTCCAAGATTCAAGGAACTCTTCCTTGCCCTCACTTTGAGGTAAAAATGATCCCCAATACTAAACTCTCTGTTCACCCTATGCTTATCAGCATAGCTTTTCTATCTATCCTGGGCTGCTTTCAGATTCTGCCTGATCTTTACAACTTCTTGGTCCATTTCCTTGAGCAAGTATGGACCAAGCACAATCATGTTCACAGTATTATCCCAAGTCACTGGTGTCATACAACTTCTGCCATCTAAATCTTCATACGGACTCATCCCCAAGGATGCTTACTGTCCATTATTATAAGCAAACTCTACCAAGTGTAAATAATCTTCCCACTTGGTTGGTTTTTCTATCACATACATGTGAAGCATGTCCTTAAGCACTTGGTTAACTCTCTTTGTTTTACCATCAGTCCGAGAATGGTACGCGGTGCTGAATTTTAGCTTTGTACCCAATTCCGCAAACAAACCCTTCCAAAAATTGGAACTAAACTTGACATTTTTGTCAGAGACTATTGCCTTAGGAAATCCATGCAATTTGAAAATCACCTTCATGAAGATCTTTGCAATGTCATCAGTCTTATGCATAGACTTAAATCATATAAAATTTGCTTCCTTCATCAACTTGTCCACCACAACCATGATGGATTCATTTTGTCTCCAAGTCATTGGCAATCCTGTAATAAAGTCCATGGAAATAACTTCCCATTTCCATTCTGGAACTGGCAAAGGCTGCAACAAACCTACATGGTGTTGATGTTTAACCTTTACTTGCTGACATTTCATGCACCTTGAAATATTCTCAATCATGTCCTTTTTCATTCCTGGCTAAAAATACTGCTTTCTAGATATAACAATTGTCTTCTAATATCCTAGGTGACTAGAATACAGAGCTTGATGGATCTCATCCATAACAACTCTCCTCATATCTGCTACATTTGGAATATAATTCCTACCTTTATAAGTAAAAAATCCATCTTCTTCCAATTTGTATCCCTCATACCTCTTTTCAAGACTTTGCTGCTGCAATTTTTCCTTGACTTGCACATACAATTCATCTCTAGTAGTATGATTAACAATCTGCTGCCTCAAATTTGATTGGAAAATAATAAGAGATGCCACATGCATTTCTTGCACCTTCCTATTGAGCGCATCAGATACCTTATTCTCCTTTCCTTTTATGTTCTTGATTTCGAAATCAACTTCACATAAAAAATCTAGCCATCTCGCTTGCCTAGCATTCAAAGTAGGCTGGTCAAACAAATATTTCAGACTACAATGGTCTGTCCTCAGCTCGAATATTCTGCCCATCAAGTAATGCCTCCACATCTTGAGAGCATGTAATATGGCTGCAAGCTCTAGATCATGAGTAGCATAGTTCTTCTCATGTTCCTTCAACTTTATTGACTCATAACATACAGCGTGGTTGTCTTGCATAAGGACTCCTCCAAGCCCTTGTCCACATGCATCGGTACACACCACAAAATATTTCTCTGGGTCTGCAACCTTCAAAACTAGTGCACTGGTGAGAAAATTATTCAACTGCTGGAAGATTTATTCACACCTCAAGGTCCATTTAAACTTTATCCCCTTCCTTTGAAAAGAAGTGATGGCATGTGCAACCCTAGAGAATCCTCCAATGAATCTCCTATAGTATCCTACAAGTCCCATAAAAGATCTCACATCTGTCACATTTCTTGGAGAGGCCAATTCATAATGGCTTCAATCTTTTCAGGGTCCACAGATATACCCTCTTCTGAGATAATGTGACCCAAATACTGAATTCTATCTCTATAGAAGTCACACTTGCTCAGCTTTGCATACAAATGATGCTCCCTTAGCAATTGCAATGTTAATCTCAAATTCTCTTCATGCTATTCCTCATTCTTGGAATAAACAAGAATTTCATCAAGGAAAACAAGAAGAAACTTGTCCAAATACCTGCAAAAGACACTGTTCATAAGGAACATAAATGTAGCTAGTGCATTTGTGAGACCAAATGGTACCACTACAAACTCATAATGCCCATACCTTGTTCTGAAGGTTGCCTTATGAATGTCTTCATCCTTCATTCTTACCTGATGGTAACCATACCTCAAGTCAATCTTGGAGAATACCTTTGCTCCTCTCATTTGATCAAAGAGGTCATCAATCCTAGGAAAAGGGTATTTATTCTTCACCGTGACTTTGTTCAACTGTCTGTAATCAATACACAAACTGAGTGTACCATCTTTCTTATTTACAAATAGAACTGGTACTCCCCACAGAGACACACTGGGTTTGATATACTTCTTCTCCAATAACTCCTGCAGCTACATCTTCAGCTCTAGCATTTCTGGCGTGCTCATTCTATAGGGTGTCTTGGAAACTGGTGCTTCTCCTGACACAAGTTCAATTGTGAAATCAATGTCCCTTTTTGGAGGAAGCACTGGAATCTCATCATGAAACACATCCATAAATTCCTTCAACACATGAAATTCCTCCAACCTAGGAGTTTCACTCTCTGTTTCCTCCAAAATATGAGCTACATACAACTAGAAACATTTCCTACGGAACTTCTTCAACTACATTGCTGAAACCTACCTGACATAAATCACCTTTGGAATACCTTTCACAATCCTTGATTTGCCTTCTTCATCCAAGCACTCAAAATCCTTATTATAACAGTCAAGATTTACTTTGTGAGCTTCTAACCAATCCATTCCAATGAGAACATCATAGGAACCAAGCGGTAGAACATTCATATCTACACAAGTGACCAATCCATTCATGACCAATGGACATTTCTCTATCACTTCACTAACCTTTCTCTTAGTTCCAGTGGCTGATTGAACTAACCAAGATTTGTTATGCCTTATTTTCTTAAAGGCACAAATCTCCACTACTCTAGGAGTAATGTAACTGTGAGTATAAGAACCAGGGTCAATCAAGATAGAAACAGATTGATCAACAATCTTACCTGCAACTTCAACCACAGTGGACTGGTGGTCTGCCTGGAGGTCCTCCAATGCTGCATAAATCCTAGGGACGGCCCTTTCTACTTAATCCACTGTTTTTGCTTCTTGCATGTTGTAAGCTGGCCTTGTACTCTCATTCTTGAGTGGACAATTACTGTGCATGTGGGATCCTCCACATCTCCAACATTGGAAAGGTTCTCTATTTTGCTATGGATCTCTTGGTTTCTCTCCCATCACTCTAGCTGGCTGCTTCTCAGCTTGTGATGGTTGCTTCTACTGATTCCTGAAGCTAGAAGGTTTGAAACCTTTCTTCCTTTGGTCAAACTTCTCATTCTTCTTGTCTTTCCATGTCTTATGGTAATCAGGTTTTCCTTTTCTTTGCTCATAGCAATACTTATCCTTCCTTATTACTTCTTCAAGAGTTCTAGGTTCATAAAACTCGATTCTGTCTTTGTAATACTGATGCGATCCACTCAAGAAACGCTGGATTTTCACTATTTCATCCTTGATGTACCTGACATATCTTAACAACTCTAGGAACTTATTTGCATATTCTTCCATGGTTTGCTATCCCAATATTAACTCATGGAATTTTTTGATCTTGTCATCATAGTACCTTTTAAAGAGGTATTTCTGCTTGAAATACTTTTGGAACTGTTTCCATTTAAGCTCCCTTTCACCAATCTTCCTTAATTGCTTGAAGTGCTCCCACCAAATGGATGCCCTTCCATTCAGATTGAATATGAAAACCCTTGCCTTCATGTTTCCTGAATAATCCTAAACTTGGAAGTACTTCTTTATCCCAAGAATCCAAGCTTTAGCCTCTTGTCTAGTCTTTACTTCACCATCAAACGTAGGAGGTTTAGTGTTCTTAAATTCATCCCGAGTGCGATCCCTATGGAGCCTCTTTCTCTTTACCTTGCAAGAAGAAGAGCTTGAATCCTCTGACTCAGATGATCTACTACTGGTCCTTCTTCTTCTTCTGGTACTGCTCTTACTACCTTCGGGTTTCACTGTACCTTGCCCAGAGTCTATCTTTCTTTGCAAGTCTGTCAAACTCTGTAACATAGCAGCATTCAATTGATGTTGCTCTTGCTGGGCTTTAATCAATCTTCTCATGGTGGCTGCAATATCTGGTGGTGTCTCTTGGAATCTCCTTCCATTAGACTCTATGTCATCATTTCCAACTCAGACATTTTCCCCCATGGCATCTCGTGCACACTCGTAGGAATCTCGAGCATCATATCCGTCATGGGTTCTCATGGATGAACCACAGCTTACTTTTCCAAAATGTCCTATCACTCTACAAAAAGTGTTACCAACACCATTTGTCAGATACACAGTAATTCAAATTCAAAACCATTTACTTACTGTCACTTGGCCTATCTAGGCCCAATGTTGTAACTGATAGCCTCTGCTACCATAATTTAGGGTGCTCTTGACTAGTTTCTCATCCATCCAAGCCCAATGTTCTAACCAATAGCTCTGATACCATGCTATAACATTCCCATACCCCATTATCATGTAGAATTAAAAATTTCATCGAGAACCTTCACTGTTCATCGAACCCAGGGCATGGCTGTGAACCAGATCTCAACATTTCAAACACTGTCATACTGTCCTTCATCTTCCATGGATCAATCCAATGATCTGCAAGGACGAATATCAGAAGAGATGGAATGACGGAGAGAAAACGCGATGGAAATCAACGATCACAGGTGATCCTGTAGATAGAACTAAATCGACGGATCAGAAATCACCCACAAAAATCAATGGTGCAGAAATACCAAGTTGCAGGGTCGAAAGTTACAAAACTATTGCAATAACAATTTTCACAACCCGCAACCCGCATCCCACATCGAAAACAGATCAATGGCAGAGAATATTCCCGCGAAGATCGACGGTGTAGAAAACTTAACCTTGCGGGATTGGAAAATATAGATATCACAACACTGCGATTCCGCATCCTGCATCCTGCAAGTTGCAGAAGGGAAATATACGGAAACCAAAATATTGGAAACAACGTTTCACATCCTGCATCCCTCAAAATCATTAATCCCGCAAACTGCACAAATGAGGATTTATAGCAGAAAACTAAACTTTTCAACTGAATTCATGGATCGATATGATCATCTCAACCATTACCAAACTGGTCAATCTACCCTACAACTTAGTAAAATGCATTGAAGGAAAAACATACATAGATGCCTATAATTGCATTTATTCAAGGAACAATACATAACTCAACATGACAACATGTTCATCATATTCCATTAAGCAAATACAATGCAAGAATTACAGTTACAGAGAGTTATGTGGACAAGAACACTTACCTTGAAGAAAGCTTGTCCCACAACTAGCTATGTCGCTGCAACGTTCCACCCAACCATATGCCAGTGTGCTCCTTAATATCTCAGCAGCACTACCACCCCCAAGTTGGGCATGATTTCCTATAGGGATAAGGGAACACTAGCAGACTCATACATAGCCAAGGATGCAATCACACTTAGCCAAGCCAACACAATTGGGTTTCACAGGCTACAAGGGAAAACATTCCACAAAGGGATTTCACAGGCCACTCAGCCAAGCCATCTCACAGTTGGGTTTCACAGACTGTTCATAGTCAAGCCAACTTTCACCTTAAGGACCAGTCAAGCCAACCGATGGGTTTAACAGACTGTACATACTCAAGCCATCTCACTGCTGGGTTTATCAGGCTACCTAGCAAAGCCAACATTCATAGTTGGGTTTAACAGACTGTCCAGCCAAAGGTTGCTCACAAGGTCAGGTGCAACAGACACAGCGAAGCCAATAGATGGGTTTAACAGGCTACCAGCCAAGCCATCTTTCTAGTTGGTTTTATCAGGCTTCTAAGGAATTTGGCAGGAAGAAATGCTAATCTAGCGAGCTCATCAACAAAGCTAAGGACACCTTCACAAGACCTATTTGGCCTAGATCCCCCTCTGTCTACACACCAAACACAAGGAAGTGTCCCCTTCTATGCTCCACAATCCCTTAGTATACACCTTCCCTTCCAATGCTCTTCAGAATGTGCATGGCAGGTTCACCATCCACTCTTATCTTACTATGAGGTTTCACACCAGGTTTATCAAGTGCATTCTATGGCTCTCCCATTCCTAAGTCTCGCACACAGTCAGACCTGAACCAGGTTTCGCAACACAACAACCACATGGAAACTCTACATCACAGGCTTACTCTGAACATGAGTACTAGGATCTCATACACTCTGTAGCTTAGGATAACGCTGCAACACAGTAAAAACACAATGTCCAAGGAAAACCACACTTCACAGAATGCAAAGGATACATATAGGAGGAGCTCTGTTGCTCTCCCCTTCCACACGATGACGGGAAATGAAAGTTGTGAATGAATGAGGTGAAGTGAATGAATGAGTCGGAATGCCTCACAGTTCTCAAAATGTGAGAGTAAAACCAAACGTGAACGCGTGGGTCAAACTAAAATACCGTTCTGGTGTTTTCTTGTCCTTGCAAGCAAAACACGACATTCTAGAACTGGGTGCTCTACCCAATTCGAAATTTCCCTTACTCTTCCCCTTCCAAGCAATAACTACCTCTACTACTTTCTAGCAGAATGAATGGTTAAGAAGAAAAGACAAGAAAGAGGGTAGTTGACAGTTCTGATGGGTTCTCCTCATGACACATGGATTTTCCCCATACAGGTTCAAGGTTAACATTCCCACTCCCTTATCCTTAGGAAAAATCATGCCCCCATCTCATTATTTGTTGCATTGACATAGTTGGCTATGGGTTTTTCATTAATTTACATATTTACAGGATGTTTACAAACGTGCTTGACTTAGCACATAAATCATAGGCATCAACCATGATCACCTTTATCCAAACATCAATCAGTGACAGGGCATTGGCCTTGAGCTCCTTGTCATGATTTCATATAATATTTACATCACATACATTAATGTAACGTGGTCAAAACCAGGGTGTTGCACTTAGGTTCAAATATTATCACATATTAAAGTTATTCTTAGCCCTGTTTGAGCCCTTAGTTAGTATTGATATGAATATGGGCTAGATTTGAGGACAAACCTATGCGTCAAAAGGAAATTTCCAAAAATCTAAGTGCTTATGTGGACTAGATTAGCAACAAGAATGATTTATTATTGAATCTTGGGCACTTTTCTACCATAAATCAACATTAAATAGGAAATTTCAAGTGACCTACCACTATGGTCAGTTATTGGACAATAGTAAAAAGAAAAAACAAATTAATTATAAACTAAATATGATTAAAAACACATATAAGCCACCACAAGGAATGATAGAAAAAATATAACCTTGTGATCCAAACTCCAATCTTTGTGATGTCTCCAACATATTCTTGGCCCTGGTGTATTCCTCAAAAGACTCGTCACTTCTGGCCATAGAATGCATATCTTATGTACAACTACTGGGCATGTCACAAATCACCACAAGATAGATTTTGAATAGTAACCTATGTATTTGTACATATGAATATTTTGAATAGCAACCTCACAAATTGGGTCTACAAGATAGAGGCCCTGTAAAGAAAAACAGTATGGCATAGTTGTCATGTTGTATGTATTACTACAATACAATAAACTTATGCCATTTTTTGTGGAAAATAAAAACCATACCTCAATATCCTTCATGTCCAACATGTCCCATAAACAATGAGCTACAATAACCATTAAAGTACTGAAAACATTAACAGTAATAACAGTATAAATCTATATTAGATCTAAGTTGTTAATGACAGACAACAATATATAAAATTAGCAATATATATTAGACTTGAACCAATTATAAAATCAACATAAGATGTTAGGGAACACCTCCCTTATCTTCATAAAAAGTGCCTCTAAACAAACTTCAACCTCTTAGTATTAGGTTACTTGCATGAGACTCAATTAGGTGAACATACATGTGAAAGGAGAGAACCCAGAACTAGAAAAGACCCTAAAATAGATAATCCAACCCTCACAAATAAAGAACAATAGAAGCACAATAATATGGCCAAATCATAATAAAAAACATCATCAAAGTACTCCAAAAAAGTCATATAAGTTAGTGCTATGGTGGATGGCACCTAAGGAGGGCTATTAAGGTTAACGCAAGGGTGGATAGGAACCCTAAGGGGTCACGCTAGTCATCAACAAGTTGGACGTCAACATTTAAGGGTTGTATAGCTCAAAATTACCATGCAAGGGTCAATCATGAGTCACCACAAGGATAAACATCACATACAAGTAAGCGTGCAAGTCAATGTGACATAACAAGGCAACATGAAATCATACTAGGCTCATGCACATCAAGTCAATGTGAGGTTAGGTTACCCGACCTTCTCAACTGTATGTGGTAATACATCTCATGTGTCTCATGAAAATACTGGAAGCTCATAATCATCATCACTGGATAAGGAAGCCCATGTGTTCATATCATCTTCCTTAGGTTAACTCAGCAAGGGGTTTCCATCACCTTGAGGATAACCATAGTCCTCGGAAGATGTCACACATATTAATAAATAATCTATGCAACAAAGTGAACAAAAATTTTATAAATTGTAAAAGGAACAAATATAGATATATTAATTGTTTTAATCAGCACAATACTATCAAACAGGGAGTTGCAATAATCATTAAAGCACTGAACAAAAAAAAAGTAATAACAGTAGAAATATATATTAGATATAAGTTGTTGATGAAAGACAATAATGATGAAATAAAAATAACATGAATATATTATATCTAAACCATTTATAAATGATAGGGGCACGACATCTTCCTCATGTTAACTCAGGAAGGGGTGGACAACCCTTTAGGATAACCATAGTCCTCGAAAGATGTCACACATATTCAGAAATATGAACTAAGCAATACCATTCACATTATAAAGCTCAATTCTAAAATATGACCATGCACCAACTAAATCAAGAAACTTGTAATAAAACTGTAAATATTTCATTTCTTTACTTAGTCAAATACAAACCTTAAATGTATACAACTAAATTTTTGTTTTTTTGTTTTTTTTCATAGATTCCAAGATGGGGACACATAATTCGTTGTCATTTCTTATTGTAGTTGTTGTGCCCTCTCTTTTTGTTGATTGTGTGGGCATTCTCTCCCATACCATGCTTTTGGTACATCGAATAGTAGGGCATGGAGGTCGTTGGTGAGGGGTATCCCTTGCAAACACCATGTGTTTTATTTAGATATAAATGCGTAGTTATTATTGAGATACATATTTCATTATTTCTAATATCATTACAATGATCTTTACTTGTTGGATTACTAGGTGAGACAATTGGAGTGTTCATTGGTTTTTCCATTTGTTCCTCTTCCAATTGAGCATGGGTAGATACATGCTTTGCCATTCACAGAAGAAAATTTATTAGTACATTTCATCAATTATATATTTAAAATCATATTAAATACTTATATTGTATAGTATACATACCACAATGGATATGTTGCTCGCCACCACCATGAGGAAGCTCCCCACCATCATGTGGTACATCTTTGGTAATATTACCCTCGCTGATTTTGTTGCTATCACCCCGAAAACAAAACAATTTTTTTTTTTCAATGTAATCATTCATGAATATATTACACAAGTACATTATAATGATGGCCTTATTGGTTTTATTTACCCCTGTGTGCGTCAATGGGGAAGTTAGGGTTTTCCCCAAGTTTTTTTGACGTTCCAGCACATGTTGAAAAACATACTTGAAGTCGATCCTCAAGTCTTATTCAATGGCTGCCTCTTGAAAAAAACTTCTTTGCAATGCATCAGACCATGAAAATTGCTTATGATAAATAAATTATTTTTTCCCTACAGTTAGAAAAATTCTGGCTACAAATAATGATCGTTTGATTCTTACAATTCGTGCTCTTAGTTTATGATATCCACCATGGCCTAGTTTGTGCTGCCCATGTTTTTCTACACTTTCCTTTGTCACTATAGAGGTGTCACAGATCCTATGAAATATTTCAAATATTTTAGATATTGCAACTTAAATATATTTAAAAGTTAAAAAGATGAACATTTTTCATTGAAAATATAGTATGTGTCATACTTTGTGAACCGAGTGGCCGAGACTTTCCTTGTTTTCTCAATTCCTTATCCTTTGCATCATATATGAGCACCTTCCACTCCTTCTCTGGAACCATCAGAGGGCACTCATACTTAGGGTTGATTTGCAAATTGTCCCTATAATCTTCCCTAACATATTTCAAATTTAAGCCAACTACTATGGTGACACCTTTTCTATTGAAGGTATCGCCAAACAAGATGACCATGTGATTCATCATATCATCTTTCAATTTTTCATTTTGGGCATTACACCGTGTACAAATGGTGGGCCCAAAAATATCCGACTCCTTCTCATGCAGGTTCTTATAAAAAACATTATTTTATGCAAAAAGAATATGATAATTAATTAAAAATAATTTGAGGTATGTGGATTTGAATTACATTAAAAAAAACAATGAATTAATTAAATAATACCCACAATTTTTGATATCTTGATTGGAACACACTCATTGTCTTTGGTATCACTCCTGAGTACACCCCTGCCATAATACAATAATCATGATATCATATAGAAATATCGAGCTCATAAGCATAAAAAAAGGTCAAATGTTAACAGTAGTAATATAATCATGAATTGTGGTTACTATTACATTGATTCTATTAGGTATTATTACACTAACATTTACCTAATGTGACACCATTGGTGACTTCCCACGGTCAGCCTGCCACAATTCAAGAAGTAGGACATATTCATATTGAAAAGTAAAAATTGAACCATGTCTAATAAATGTGATTAATGAATAAAACTTTAGTGTTAATATGACAATTAGGTATACCTGACCAAAAGTTACAGGTGTGTTCTAAGTACACCTTTGCCACAATATAATAAGCATGCAGATATCATCTTGAAATATTGATCTCATATGCATAAGAAATTTCAAATGTTAACAACTGTAATGTAATCATGAATTGCGGTTACTATTACATTAATGTTTACCTCATCAGGTCCACTTGATTGTGGCATTTGTCCACAATCACCATTCCACAGTACAAGCATCAAGACATATTAAAAATAAAAAGTACATATAATTAAAAATTTTGCAAGAGAAAAATAATAATTCATTGATAAAAGGTTGAGTTAAATGATGCATAATATCATTACCCACATAATAGAAATCCCTGCATCTGTTAGATTCAAATTGTAATCGATCAACAACTCTTCACTTGCAACTATTGAATTGTTTGCACATATGAATACACAATTTACTTCACAACCCTCAAATAGGAAATTGGGTAGCTTATGTGTTGTCCTTGATCGTGTACTATTTATAGACCCTGGGATATTTTTGGAATATTTTGGCCTTCCATCAATATCCATAGTAGCTCCTTTGTTCATATTGTTGTCCAGTAGTTGTATATAATTTTTTGCAACTCTGTATCTACACATACTTCGCGTATATCAGGCCAACAAAAACTAGTCATTGTATTTGTAGCCTAGTCTAACATACTCCATCAATTCAATTTCAATGCCATATTTGACCATTATTCCATCCATGGAAAATAGACCCAATCCATGTAAAGATGATGGAGGAATGAGATAAATCCTCCCATTGAGGAAGAAATCTTTGTCCACTTGGGGTAGCTCCTTGGGTATCCATAGTTTGAAAATATGTCTATACCTCTAGGGAAACTCAATGTCACCTATGCTCTCATTATCATAATCACATGATCCTCATTCAGAAAGAAAACATTCCATGCATCTATGAAATTTTCTCCTTATCTTTTCACCTCTAGTTGATCTTAACCCGTTAGATATTGTAATAGACGTCTCTCTTTCAACCTCTTCTAGTCTATATTCCTTACTCAAGAAAGATATATATGAAAAGTACCTATTTGGTGGTAGCTACAAATATTTAGATTTGGTTCTATTATTATTTGTAAGTACAAGAACTATTTTTAAAGAGTCATATAAATATACAAATATGTATTATGTGGATATTGTGAATATGGATGAGACTTTGTATATACAAGTTTTTTCTTATTGGAAATATGAAAAATGGATGCACACTATTTCAAAGGAAATTTCCCAATAGTGCTATATTTGGGATATTTCTTTCTTTCTATGGGATATAACCATATTTGTAGGGCACCCCACATGGTATATTTTAATATCATATACTTTATTGTACAATTTAAATTTGGTATTTTATCTCCAAGTTTAAAAAAAATTCCCCACTCTTCTATCTCACTCTTCCCTAAAAATTGACGATGAAGCAAGGAGGACACGCCATTTGTGTTTTTTTATAGGACATTGTTGAAGTATTTGTACAAATTTATTCCAAATGTGTTCCTCCTGTCTATGTAATCCGATGCTAGTTTCCCTTTTCCATCTTTGTTTCCAAATGGATCATAGAGCTAGGTCTATTTCATTTGCTAGATGATGAATGTATTGTGAATTAAGGTTATTAATAAAAGTATTAAGTAATAGGCCTTGAATGACACATCCAAACTAGGGGTATCCCCTCGATCTAAGTGGATTTACCAAATGCCATGTACATTAACAATATTATAACCGATGAAACAAAACAATAACAATGTACACAAAAATAACATCATTGCTAATTAGTAACAAAGAAAAATAACAATACTAATATATAATTGTTTTGGATCAGCCTTATATGCAGATCCTTTTAGGTTCTAATCTTGTCACTGAAGGGACAAGTCAACTAGATGAATAAATACCGTACCTTGAGAGAGAGATTATGAGGATTATAGTAGTAAGGGTACAAACCTCATATTCTTAGTCAACATGAAGATAAATTTCAATCCTTTATCCAACACTTTTTAAGAAGGAAAATACACCTTCACAACCCATCCCTAGGAGACATAACTCAACAAAAATAATACTAACATGTCACAACATAGCCTTAGAGGTTGTTACAGATTTAGGTACCATCCTTAGTGGCTATTATAATACCACAACCTAGCAGAGAGAGGAAAATCAATCCATGTATGAGCAAGACTGATGGATTAGGTCTTGTCACTGAGAGGGGGGGTGAATCAGTGACATAAATTTACACACAACTTCTTTTATTTTAGAAAATGTAAAAAAAACTTTGGACACATTGTTTTAATGTGGAACCCAATAAGGTAAACCACCAACACATTTCTATTATCTACAAAACTTTGTTTGTACAATATACAATAGTTATTTGCAAGTACCCACTTGTTGGAGACCACAATCCCCAAGTTTCTCAGCCATCACTGAAGGATGCACCCACACCCTGATCTCTGCTTGCACCTACAAATAAGAATACACTGATACCTTGTTTCTCCATCCACTACTAGAAGGAGGGTATTAACTCCTTGCAGGAATGTAGCCTGCCCTAGCACCACCCTTCCACCCTTGAATGCATTTTTATCAGACTTCTATATCTTCTTTAAAACTCCATCTCTTGTTACTCTACTTTGGTCTTTGTCTTATGATTCGACTGCATATATATGTATGATAGAGAAAATTTTCTGCTACTTCAATCTTCTACTTAAATAATTCTTCTCAATATCAATACAACAACATACCTTTTCGAGTTCATTCATGCCTCTTCAATCTCGACAAATTCTATGTTCCTCATTTTTAATTGTGTTTATTAGTTTAAAATTATTTAATCAATTACTTAATTGAGAAACCATCTTTAGAACTGTGAGCTTTCTTCCTCTGCGAGCTCCCTATATATTTCCTTACGTTGACTTACCTTCCATCTACAAGCAGTGAGCTTCCTTAGTTTTTATCAATGGCTTCACATCCTCACATGCCCATGGGTTCCTCCTTAAAACCTCTAGCTTCTTTCATGTGGGAATCACTTCCTCTCTCCACAACACAGGATTCCTTACTTCACTAACCTGTGAGCTTCTTCCATTCTCAAAACGTGGGTCTCACCACCATTCGGGAACTGGCCTTTCTACACTTTCCTTTATACATGGCAAAATGTGGAAATCATAAACTCAACCTTTCCAAAATTTGAACTTTTTCACTTCTGCTTTTATTCTTCTGCACCGCCTTCCCGCAACATATTTTCCACACTAGGGAAGGTAGAAGTTAGATAATCAATTTTTCCAAGATCCAAACCTTTGCACTTCCGCTTTTTTGCACTAGCCTTTCTGCACACTCCTTTTCGCATGTGGATTGTGGAAATCAGAAAACACAAATTTTCCAAGACTTCATCTTTTTTCTTTCCACCTTTCCTCTTTCTCGACTGGCCTTTCTGCACTATGGAATGTGGAATGTGGAATGTAGAATACAAAAACTCAACTTTTCCATGACTTTGACTTTTTTCCTTCTGCATCCGCACTTACGCTCCCACAAATTTTCACAGATCCTCTGAACCATCGATCTCCTGCGACTGTGCTTCTAATCATTGATCTGATGATCAATTGCAGATATCTTCTTCCACATTCCTTCTATTACGGAACTCTCCTGTGACCTCTGATATATTTCGGAATTCTCCTCATCCATTGATCTCTGATTAACTACAGAACTTCACCTCGTTCTTCTACCTTTTACAGATCTTTTCCCGAACCGTTGGATATTGTGTGGGAAGCTTCCTAAACATTCAGTTCTAAACTTTTGTGAAAATTCACTCCTGTCCACTGTAGAAATTTACTCTAACCAATGATTTAGGTCGGGCATTCTCTTAGACCCTTTTAGACCAGTTTGATTTATTTATTCCATACTTTGTCAATTTCTTGATTTTCACCAATTGCCATATTTCTCCATAATGATGTCACATCATCTGCTTTTTCATCATAGGCAATGTCCCTTACCAATTTTCCATCAATTATGTTATTCTATGTCATCATATCTACCATTGTATTTCCTTTGACTTATACAGAGTTCAAATTTTGTATTTCCTTTGTCTTTCACTGAGTTCACTCTACCATCATGTCCTTTGCTTATCCTTTGTCATTCATGAACTACTTTGACATCAATGAAAACTATAATCCATATTGCCAACAATGTCCCCCTTGGGAATTGATTGCAACACCTAAACCTGGTCCCCCTTTGACAACAATGACAAAGGTTAGCTTCTTATTCCTTTTGCTATAATTAACTTAACATAGAATTTTCAATTGTTCCTTGTACTTAAATAAGAGTTTGAAGTGCAAACGTACACATGCACACAAATAATTTCAAATTCAAACTTCTGGTGATTAGAAGCGAAGGTATAAACACTTAATAACTTGTAGAGTAAACTCTGCAAATCTACAATGTAGGAGACATTGACAGATTCCCCATATAATTGGAAAAGAGACCAACTGGAGGAGTAAGAAACTTTGAATTAGGATAAGGTCAAAATACTAGGACCCAACTGTTTATAGACTCAAAACTGGTGCTTTGTTCAAGGAAACAAGACTTGCTGCCATGATGTAAAAAACATGTGAATGAACTTCCCTTCCCCTCTTTCTTGTAAAGGTTTAACGAGTCCAAGAAAGTAAACTCGGGACCTTCTTCATTTTTGGAAAGCTCAAAGAAGAGATAGAAGAATGCTTGATAAAGCACTGATTCATGGATTTTACGAGCCTGAACTAATACATGCTCGACGGTGTTTTCATAGTTTAGAGAGTCTAAAAACTCCAAAGAAGACTCCAGGGGGTGCGTTTTCATCCAATTTAGTCTCATGAGGCTAGAAAAGTATAAAACAAACCACAGAAGAACTCTCTTAACTTCCGAAGAAGTAAGGCACACCTTTTTTGTATTTAGTTAGGAAGGTCCGAAAAAGGTTAAATTATCACCTACCCAACGCTCCTTCAAAAGCAGCATATAGCCTGAGTTTAATGAGTGTGAAGGAAGGAAAGGTCACTCGGAAAGATCCATTTGATTATGAGAAATGGGACTTACAAAAATAAACTCGATGCTTTGTTCTTTAGGGTTTAGCGAGAATGACAAATACATAAATTAAACTCGGAATATTTTTTTCATGTTTAGGTCTAGAGCACAAAAAAGAGAAAACTAAGCTCATACCAAGGGTTCCTTTTCCGTAAGTTTAGTCCCTCAGGTCCAGAAAAGTGATAAACCTATGCCTAAGAATACTCTTGTTAATTTTGAAGAAAAGAGAGTGTTCCTTTCTTGTATTATTCCACATGGTCTGAGAAAGCAATAACCTACCACCAATGTGGATGCCCATTCACATATTCTTAATGAGCCTGAATGGACAAGTTTACTCGATAGTCAAGTCTATTTTGAGGAGTCAGACCTGAGCCTAAAGAAACTCAATATCTTTCTTGTGAAGTTTTAACGAGTCCGTAAAAGTCAACTCGCAGCCTCCTTGTTTTTTTTAACGAGCTCGAAGGAGAGCAGAAAGAATTATCTAAATGTGAGGAGACAAGTGTCATAGGAAGGCGAAACTAGTTCCAAGCTAAAGGAACAGACCTATGCATAATGCAAGGAAAGCAGGAAAGATAAGGACACTCAGGGAGCATCTCCTCCAAGTAAAGGGTGTCAAGTTGCAAATGCAAAATGATACAAGGCTTAGCGACAACGAGAATAAAGATGAGGGCTTATACAACGAGCTAAAAGCATGGAAGATGGCATCAGGCTCAAAAGTGCAAGCAGGATACATGCAAATGCAATTACTGCTTGAACAACAAGACAAGGCTAATAAACAATTGTGAATCCAACTAAAAATCCAGTCTCCAAGAAACAACAACATCAGGATCATATTCAGAATAAAAGATCCGATGTAGGTCACTTTAGCAGGAATAAATGCAACTTTGCTATCTTCTACAAAAGGGAAAGTCAAGGAAAAATAGACCGAAGAAGATTCTATAGAACCAAGGCTCAAGGGTTTATAATCAATAAGATCAACCTCAGAAGAAAAGAAAAAATCAACAAGGGAGATAGAGTGTGCAGGAACAAACTTAATATCACAGGAGTTGAAAAATTCATAAGAAAAATCAAACTCATCAGGATCATTGACTTGTTGTTCAAAGGAAGAGTCAAAAGACTCAACAAGATCAACATAAGAAGACCGATCCATGGTAATATCAAGCTTACTAAGAAAATCAAGGTTAGACTTAGTCACAACTGAATTGACATCCAATAGAAGATCAGATTGTATCAAAGACTCTAGGAAGACTTCATCCGAAGGAAGGAGATCATCCGAGATAGGACACATGTCTAAACTTTCAAATGGATCGACAGAGTGGAGAGTGGGCTCCATAGTCTGTATAGAATGAATCACCTGGTCAACTACTGGGACCAAGTCCCAAGAAGGTAAGCATGAAAACAGAGGCTGTTTCTCAGTAGCAATTGAACACAAAGGCCATGAGGCCACATAGCTCACCTATGGTGGGGGAGTTTCTATAGAAACACTGGGAATCGATAAAGGAAATACTTGGTCTCTATTTGGGTCAGGAGATGGATCAAGAAAATCCAACTGATCGATAATGACAATTCCTTGCCATGATTAAAGTACATCACATGAAAGAATGTTGACACCATAGCTTACATGGCATAGACATAATCACATCCAAGGAGCATATTGAAGTCCAAGGGGTCTTCTATCACCATGAAGTCAACTAAGACGGTCTTCCTACCCAAAGTAATAGGTGTTTGAGCAAGAATTCCCAAGGCTATACAAGTTCTTCTATCAAATGCTAGTAACTGACTAGCAGTCAACACAAGGCTAGGAGATCCCATGCCTCGCCAAGCACAAGCAGAAAAGATACTAACTGAGGCTCCTTCATCAACAATACAATGAGAAATAGTGTATGATTCAAGTTTTACCTTTATCTGGAAAGATGCATTAGAAGGAAGGCACGGCTCAATTAGGCTATCCCAATCAAAGGAAGCAATCCGAGAGCTTGGTGGGGATTGATCCGAGGCGAGTTCAATGCCCCCTTGTTCAGTAAGTTCTGAACTGGCAGTGAATAAAATGTGACTAGCAGACACTTCACTCTCTAAAGGAAGAGTGGGGTTGATCGACAATGGAATCGATTCAACCGCTTCGTGAAAGTCACTCTCTGAGGGGAGAGTGGGATTGACCAAAGATGACATTGGTTCAATCACATCAGGACCACTCTCTGAAAGAAGAGTGGGTTCGACCAAAACTAATATCGGTTTGACCAATTCATCAACCAAAGGTTGAGTAGGTTGTTAAGAAAATATAGGTTGTTCAAGAGAAGGAAATTATTGAGTCTCCAACCACACTCTTCACACCTCTGTGATAGTAGGGCACTGGTGAGTAAGATGATCTCCCTCACATAGCTTACAAGGGAACTTAAGTTTGCACTTCGAACGACCAGTCTTCTCAATGGTGTCAACATGACTAGTAGTGGTTGACTATTTTCTCTCAACATGACCTACAGAGGCTAAGAGATTTCCCCCAGCATGCCACCAGAGGCTGGGTGACTGGGTCCAATATGACTAAGAGAGGATGGTTTTTGAGAAACTTAAGAATGTTCAAAAATGGGATGACCATGAAACCAAACTCTTTGCACCTCCACGATAGAAGGGAATTTATAAGTAAGGTGGTCTCCCTCACAAAGCTTACAAGGAAACTTGGGCTTGTGTTTTGAGTGGTTAGTCTTTTCAACAATGTCAACATGAGTTGCAATGGCTGACAGATTGTCTTCATCATGAACCACAGAGGCTGAGAGACTTCCCCCAACATGACTTGTAGAGGCTGAGAGATTGGGTCCAACATGACTTGCAAAATTTGGATGAGCACCACCAGCATGAACAATAGGGGCTGAATGGTTAGGATCAACATGCTTTGCAGCAATTGAGTGTGTGCCCCCCAGCATGAAATTCAGAGGCTGGGTGGATGGATCCAACATGAATTGTAGAGGTTGGATGGGGAGGTTCAACTTGAACATCGGAGTTTGAATGGGTGCCCTCAACATGAACTGAAAAGGTTGAGTGACTGGATCCAACGTGATCTGGAAATGTTGGAAGGATTCGACTACCATGATCAACAGAGGTTGGATGGTGAAGATCAACTTGACTTGCATAGGTTGAGTGCTTAGATCCAACATGACCTGCAGAGGTTGGATAGGTGCCCCCAGCATGAACTAGAGAGGCTAGGTGGTGAGGTTCAACTTGACTTGCAAAGGTTGAATGGGTGCCCCCTTTCTTATGTGCCTTCTTCCTATTCCTCCTTCTTTGACTCCTTTTAGACTATCGGTTACTAGTATCAGTACTTTCATCGCATGAGGTAGAGGGAGTAGGAGAATCAACTACAGGTGAAGGGGAAGTAGTGTTTTGATGCCATTCATATAAGGAGCTTACTTGAGAAGCATCAGAAGCATTCAAGATAGTTAAAGTGAAAAACAACCACACCGGTAGCCCTAGGGTGAATCTAGGAAGATTCGGGGTGGCCATCAAAAAAACACCAACATTCCCTGTGAGAGGAATAGTGCAAGGAGTTCCCAGCAAGGGGATCTCTTGGTTGGTGTTAAAAGGGGTGTTAGCCATAGTTTCAAACTAGGATACAAAGTTTGAGGTTGACAGGCAACCAAAAGTACAAAGCACACACCTAAAGGCACACTAAGTACAGACAAACCACACATCACTCACTAAAATTCCTAAAGCCAAACAGACAAACAGGCATAAGATATGCTTTCCAAAATAAATATTATAGATAGTTACTTGGCATCCCTATAGATGTTCTTAGGCACAAGCGGAGGAATCACCCACCGCCCTCCCACACCTTCTACTGGGGTTACCTTCCAAGCTCGTCCAAGGTCAACTAGAAAGAGCCTTTCGGTGTACTTGTGTATGAACACTAGAAGTCAAAGAGACTAAAGGTTACCTTAACTATATTGACAGCCTGGGGGGATAGTTGCAAGCCTGGTTCATACGCATGGGCAGGGTAGCAAATCCTGAAACCCTGTCTAAGATAGAATCCCTAGATGCGCAAAAACCTTGGTATATGCTTTGGAAAGGAATCGAAGGGTTATCTCCTCAGTCCAAGCCTCCACATGGCCTCATTCTTAACTCCCATTTGAGAAGAGCTTCCCAGATACAATATACATAGAATAGGATTTACCTAGTTATTGTCCAACTACGTCTGAAATTTAATACTCATGGAGAGTTAAAACTCCCTAATCCACAAGTCTAGCCTAAGCTAGTTAGTGTATGAGCCTATAAAATAAAACTTACTAATAATTTTTAAATTATATCGTTCATTTTAATAGGTTGTTTTTAGTCAGAGGGTAAATGGCGTGAAACTTATGTGGTGTTTTGTATCAAATTTGAAACAAAATGACTAAGCAAAAAGAAATGAAATGAAAAAAGAAAAACGTATTCTCTTTATTTTTCAAATAGAAACTTAAAAGCCACAAAAGAACAATTTCTTTTTATTTTTTTCAAAAACATTGAGATGCCATGCAATCTAGACTAAAAAACTAATCTACATGCATATAAAGCAAACATGTGTTTTTTTATTTTTCTTTTATAAATGCAAAAGAAAAACTACCTAACAAAATCATGCAGATGACAAGAACAAAGCAAAAGGAACTCTTCTATACAACCACCAAACAAACTCTAGAATTCCCTAAAGTTAGTATAAACCCTACTTGAAAGGAAGGCTTGCATAAAAGACAAGTCAACTATTTTGGCATGGTGAAGTTAACCAACAAAAGAAGAAGGAAACAAAAACCAATAAGCTTCTAATTTCAGACCAAGATCACCAACAAAGGCTAACCAGAAACATAAGACAAAAATCATGCCAAGCAAAGGGGGTAGGGGGAATGAGCAAAGAGAAAACCCAAATGCTACAGAAAGGCTTACCACATAGATAAAGAACAACCAAAAGGGATGACACTAACTCCCTAGAGTCATACACCTACAGAGGACACCAAAAGACCTACCAAACAGCCCACAACAACATAAAAACCACCAAAATGAGGAAAAAACACGGTTTTAGGGGCACACACGGGTTGTACTACTGACAGGTTGCATGTCACACACAGGTTGACAGTACAACAAGTCTCATGTATAAGCACACGTGGGTTGTACCACTAACAATTCATGTATCATACATGGGTTGACAGTATAGAAAGTCGCATGTACCAAACAAGACACGCGACCGTTCAGTCTACAACTCTTGTATGGATGGAAAAAATCCCAAAAAAGGTCAAAAAATGCCTTAGAGAGGTAGGGGAGGTGTTCTATTATACTGATAAAGTGTTCCTAAGTGGCAAGAAATACCTGAAACCTTGCAAAAGACTGAAAGAAAGATAGAGAAACCCCAAACATACAAGGCTATCCCCAGTGGAGTCGCCAGTTTTGTTGTAAAGGAAAGTATCCTATGGCTAGGGTTTAAGAGGCCATCAACATAAGGGGGTTGAAAGAGAGATGCAAATGGTTCTGCAATTATATATAAACAAGATTCAGATATTAGAATGGTTCATACCTTAGCCAAACGAAGGTTGATCCAAGCAGCCCTTCAATCCTCTTCTTTCTCCTCTTGCTCTTCTTTCTCCAAGGGACCTCCAAAACAAGTTATACCTTCCTCAAACCAAATAAACAATATGAAAGGAGATTATATTCAATTAAACATGAAAACATAATATGATAAATAACATCATATAATCATAATTAGAGATTCAATATACAAGACACATTGATTTGGGAAGAAGAAGGAAATCACATCTTTATTAATCTTGAAAACAAGTACAAGTATACCTTCTCATCAAGTTCGGCACCTCACAAAACATTGATTTGGTTCTATTGCTTCTCTTCTCCAAGGAACTCAGCCTCCAAGATTTGCAACACAAGGAGAAAGCTTCTAGGGCAAAGGTGTGGGCAAAGAGAGCTCCAATTCCTACAGCATAACAATGCAAAGATTCAAGTCCTCTCTCCTGGACCTCCCTCCCTCTATTTATATGCTTTATGAAGAGTTAGGGTTGAAGACAAAGTAGTTACAACTGAAGTAGTCAGTTGCATAACAACCCAAACTACCCAAATTTCAAAATACGTATTTTTTTGACATTTTCCGGAGGCGTACGTGGGTTGCAGAGACAACAGTCACATACGTGAGGAGATATACGTGGGTTGCTATGCAAATAGTCACGTATTTAAGGCGTACGTGAGTATTATATATAGCAAGTTGTGTACATATGCGGGTTTCCTTAAGGAAAGTCACATACACATAAAAAAAACTCATTTTTAGGGTACTTCTAGGCATTTTTAGACTTTAGTGTCTTCTAGAAATTTTTAGATAACTGAAATGTCTTTCCAACGGTGTAGAGATGAGGTCACGTGGAGTTACAAAACTCACGATATGGGTCCTCCAAATTAGATGTTTTTTGAGTGACTTTCATGAAGTGTCGACATGCGATGGAATCATGGGAAAGTGGTCACAAGCAGAGATGTGTCATTTTGAGCTATAACAATTATGCTTAACATCATCTTGGGAAACTTCTTTGATGTTTGAAATATTTGTTTCTTCTTCACCTTTGGAGTGTGCCTTTCTTCTCCACATATTTGCATGAGGTACCTTGCTTACTGACCTTGTTTGTTTCTTGGATTCCTTACTTCGATCTTTTCTCTTGATTCTACACTCAACAACCTTGTGAGAAAATTTGTGATAGTAGTGACAATATCCATAGAAACTTCATTTTTTAGGGATCTTTGACCTTTCTGCTTCACAACTTCCATCCTCTTCCAAACCTTCCTTTGTTCTTGGACATTTGTTGAAGAATTCTTCCTTAGCTTACATTTTCTAGCCATATGTCCAAAATTATGACATGTATAAAAATGACAAAGAAATATTTGTTGGACCCTGCTTTTCCTTGGTATTTTAAGTATCATTCTAGTGTTGGAGTCATTATTCGACCCACACACCTATTTGATCCTTTTTTCCCTAATTACCCACTATCCTAAGTTAACTGACACATCTAGCATGCAATTTGAGCAAAAAGCTCAAAAAAATTCCAACACTGCACCAAAAGCAGAGATGTGTCATTTTGAGCTATAACACTTATGCTTAACATCATCTTGGGAAACTTCTTTGATGTTTGAAATATTTGTTTCTTCTTCACCTTTGGAGTGTGCCTTTTTTCTCCATATATTTGCATGAGGTACCTTGCTTACTGGCCTTGTTTGTTTCTTGGATTCCTTACTTAGATCCTTTCTCTTGATTCTACACTCAACAACCTTGTGAGAAAATTTGTGATAGTAGTGACAATATCCATAGATACTTCATTTTTTAGGGATCTTTGACCTTTCTGCTTCACAACTTCCATCCTCTTCCAACCCTTCCTTTGTTCTTGGACATTTGTTGAAGAATTCTTCCTTAGCTTACATTTTCTATCCATATGTCCAAAATTATGACATGTATAAAAATGACAAAGAAATATTTGTTGGACCCTGCTTTTCCTTGGTATTTTAAGTATCATTCTAGTGTTGGAGTCATTATTCGACCCACACACCTATTTGATCCTTTTTCCCTAATTACCCACTATCCTAAGTTAACTGACTCAAATTGACATCAACATCAGCACACCAGCACACTCCTAGCCATAGTGGGTAATTCACATGGTGTCAGAGCCACGGTGGGATGAATCTCTTCTTCAAAAAAAATGTTTTTTGACACATCTAGCATGCAATTTGAGAAAAAAGCTCAAAAAAATTCCAACACTGCACCAAAAGCTAAAGGTTTACCACATAAGTCCTAAGCAAATGAATTATTGATCAATATTGCTTGATTGACTGAGCTCGGTGTGATGAAAAACTAAAAAGTGTAGGTTGTTTGACCTTACGGTGCCCTTTTTGTGTTTCTGCAAGTTTTTTAAAAGTCTCCTACTGCATTTGCTACAATAGAAAAATGGTTTCTACCATGGATCCTCTTACTCATTTCAATTACCAAAAATGGAAGGGAGACATGGAGATTCAACTACGTGCAAAGGGACTCTACAGAGTCACAATGGACACTGAAGTAGATCCAAACCATGTGGTGAATAAAGCTAGATACTGGAACAATATGGATGAAGCTTTTGGGTTTCTGTGCCTATCGATTTCCAAAGATCTTCATTTCCATGTCACTGGATTGAAGAATTGGAAGGAAATTTGGGATACACTTATTGATCTCTTTGATAAGTAGGATGACATGAGGATTTATCGGCTAGAGAATGAGCTGATTTCTCTTCACCCAAGCAATTTCAAAACTATTAATGAATTCTTCCCCAAATTCAAGAACCTAGTGCTCTAGTTGAAGTAGTGTGAGGTGTAGAAATAGGATGATCAACTCACTCTCTCCATTCTTCCAAATCTTGGATCGAATTACTCAGTATTTTTTTCCACATTCCATACGGAGAATTTAATAACCCCAAGTTAGAAAATTCCTTCTCTTAATACCTTCATTGAGTCCCTCACAAAAGAGCATGGCAAGCTTATGAAGATGGGGATCATCAAATCCTCCAAAGATCAAGACTTGTTTGCTTTGGGGCCCAATGATACGAAGGGTAAAGGAAAGTAGAAGAATCAAAAGAAATTTTATCATCATAATCCAAAAGAGAAGAACCAGCAGCAAGAAGAGCCTTCCAACTCAAAGAAACACAAGAAAAAAGGAAACCAAGGAAAAGAAAAATTCAAGTGTTCCTATCGTGGGAAGGTATTTCACCCTAAACATGCCTACATGAAGAAACATATTGATGATATTCCTCTTCTCCTTGAGAGGAACAATATCACTCTTTTGGAGAGTGTTCAGAAGAGAGATAATCAAGATCGGGATATCCAACAAGAAAGAGGACATGCCCTCATGGAAAGAACTTCGAAGCCCAAATATATCCTCATAGACTCTAGAGCTTCTAATCACATGATGGCAAGCAAATAATCCTTCTCATCCTTGGACACCAATAAAATCATTCCCATCCAAATGGGATATGATTCTCATATCATTTTGAAAGGAAAAGGCACTATAAAACTTGAATATGGAAGATTTTTTGATGTTCTATATGTACCCTCCTTGGCCTCCAATATGTTGAGTGTATATAAAATGACACACACCAGAGTTCCCAAGAGATTTAATTTCAGCCCAAATTATGTTGAAATCATTGAGATTGCATCCTGGAATCTCGTTGCAACAGGCATAACAAACCACCATGCTAAGGCCTATGCGTTTTCCAAGTTTGTTGCGGATGCAAAGCCCATCGCTCTTATGACTCATGGGAATGAGTTTAGTAGGCTATTCCATGATAGATTTGGTAATTTTAACTTCAAATACTTGTAGCAACTTCAGAAACATTCCATGGGTTAAGGCCTCCCAACCATCAAAACTTCCAATGGAATTTGCAATTGTCAGCAAGCACCCTGAGCACAAGTTTGATTGGGGAAAGGCAAACCATGCAAAAAATATTTTGGGGCTGATTCATTCTAATATCAGCAGACACTTCCTACAACATCCATGAGTTTTTTATGTTATTTACTCACCTTCATTGATGACTTCTCTACATACACTTGGGTTTTCTTCCTAAAGAAAACATATGAAGTTTTGGAAAGATTCACTGAGTTCAAAGCATTGGTTGAGAATGCCTCTAGGAGGAAGATAAAGTCTCTCATATCTGATAATGGAGGAGTGTAGATCAATTCTAAATTTATGCAAATATGTGCTGACAGTGGGATCCAAATCCAACACTCCACTCCCTACAAACCCCATCAAAATGGTGTAACAGAAAGGAAAAACCGGGCCCTCAAAGAGATGACTACCTGCATGTTGGAAACCAAAGGTTTGGCTGAAAACCTATGGGCTGAGGCCATGAATTTTTCTTCTCACATTCATAATATATTAAATCACTCTTCTATGAAAGGAAAGACTCCTTTCGAATCCTATTTTGGACACATGCCAGATGTGTCAAACTTCAAGGTTTTTGGGTCCACTGCATGGGCTCAAATTCCACTTGACAAGAGGAAATGTTTGCAACCGCAAAGTATTGGATGTTTGTTCATTGGATATACAGAAGAATATAAGGGATTAAAACTTCTGAATATCAGAACTAGACAGATATTCATTGAGAGAAGTGTCTGATTTGAAGAACCTCTCCAAGAGGTAGAATTAGTCAAGGAGAAAACCGCTAAAATTCCCTTTTGTTCCGCTAATCATTTGGATGATGAAATTGGGAGTGAAGGCTGTGATATTTAATATCTTATGTATGATATCAGTGATAAAAATATATCAGGTTCAGAATCATATTCTGATTTTTCAACTCATTTCCCAACTTGGGCCAAAAAGACACTCTCTTATGCCGGGACAAACATTGGAAATCCTGCTGACCCAAGAAGAACCCGGTCTGATTTTCAAAGAGAAGGTATTGCCCTATCTTGTCATGATTTATTACTTTCCAAGAGATTTTATATGATTATTGGGCCTGATCCCAAGTTCTACTACCATCCTCTAAATGATCTGAGATGGAAAGATACTGTGGACGAAGAGTTTAGTTCTCTTCACAAAAATTCAACTTGGGAGCTAGTTTCCCTTCCACTTGGGAGGAAATTAGTTCAATGAAAGTGGGTGTATCAGAAAAATGTTGATGCATATGGAACAACCTAAAAATACAAGGAAAGAATAGTTGAAAAAGGGTTCTCCTAGGTCCAAGGAGTGGACTATCATGAGACCTTTGCACCGGTGGCAAACATGGATTCCATAAGACTAGTTTTGGCCATCGCCGCATCCAAGCACCAGGAGGTGCATCACATGGATATCAAGAGTGATTTTATTCATGGAGACCTAAATGAGGAGATATAATTGAATCATCCTGAGGGCTATACATCAGATCCTTCCTTGGTATGTAAGTTGCAGAAATCATTATATGGGTTGAAACAGGCTCCAAGATCTTGGTATGCCAAAATTGATGCCTTTTTGTTATCACAAAACTTTCAGAGATTCAAATAAGATCCTAATGTATATTTTTAGAAGTATGATGGTAATATTATAATCATATTATTATATGTTAATGATATTTTTATAAAAGGAAGAACACTTGCTTTGATTGCTTTCATAAAAACTACTCTCCATGGTGCTATTGAAATGAGTGATTTGGGCCTACCGAAACAATTTCTGGGGCTTGAGATCACACAAGAATTTGATGGGATAATGGTAACTTAGTCAAAATATGTTTCAGATATTTTAATTAATTTTAACATGGCTGACTTTAAGGCTTCACCATTTCCTTTCCTCTCAGGAATCAGTCTTGAAGAGGGAAAATCCACTCCACCCATGGATTCCACTACTTACCACCAGTTGATCGGAAGCTTGCTATACTTGACACATTCAAGTCTTGAAATTTGTTATGCCATTAATTTTGTATCAAGATATATTCATCAGCCTCATGAGCTCCATTGGAAGGTAACCAAGAGGATCCTTTAGTACATTTAGAGCACACGATCCTATGACATTCACCATGCTGCAGATTCTGAGCTAGAGTTGGTCGACTTTACAGATTCAGATTGGGTAGGGGATTCCATAGATTGGAATTACACTTTCAAGTATGTGTTTATGTTTGGTGGTGGTCCCATTTTCTGGTCCAGCAAAAAGCAGGCTGCCATTGCATTGGCTTCAGCAGAGGCCCAGTACAATGGAGCAGTGAATGCTTGCATCCAAGTAGTTTGGCTACAAGGCATTCTTTCATAGTTTGAGATTGGTAGTGCTTTATCCACAATCATATTTTGTGACAACCAAATTTCTATCAAGATATTCATGGATCCAGTTTAGCGACAAAGAACCAAACATGTTGAGATCCATATACACTAGATCAGGGAGTTGGTGCATGACAGGACAATTGTTTTGCAATACTACCCTACGTATGAGCATATTGTAGATATTTTCACCAAGAACTTTACTGAGAAAAATTTCACTTACCTTTGTTCATATTTGGGGGTGAGTTCATCAGGGTGAAGGCAGTTACTTCTTCAATATTCATCTTGAGGGGGGGTTTCTCCCACTGGTTTTCCCTCTTTCCTCACTTAGCATTTTATTTGAGCATTTTAGAGTTACTTTTTGTATAGGGTGACCTATGGAATTTGTTTCCAGGGCCCTAGCATTTTTTTTTTACTCCTCCATGAGTATAGCTTAAGGGGGGGGGGGTCTTGGAGTCATTATCCAACCCACACAACTATTTGGTCAATTTTGGCCTAATCACCCACTATCCTAAGTTAATTAATTCAAATTGACATCAACATCAGCATACCAACACACACCTGACATCAACATCAACATACCCACGCCATCCTTCAATTAGGGAGGCCAACTAAGCCTTCTCCTTCAATCGGGGAGGCTAACTAGGCTTCCTCCTTCAATCAAGGATAAAATATGGGGTGATTTGGTTGTCATAAGTGCACCAATTAGTTAACTAAAAGTTGTTTCACCTAAAAATCAGTTAAGTTGAGTTGGAAAGGAACATCCCTCATCTCATTGTCTATTTTGGGCTGACTTGAGCTAACTAGAGTGATTTAAGGAGCCTCCAATAGCTTCTGGTGACTAGTTTTAGTTCAGTTCACTTCATCAGAACTAACGTGAGTTATAGATGTGCCCCCACCTACTATATGACATGCATTTGAGTTCTATTTTGTGACAACCAAAGTGCTATCAAGATCTCCATGGATCCAGTTCAGCAGCAGAGGACCAAACATGTTTAGATCCACATGGAATACATCAAGGAGTTGGTGCATGATAGGACAATTGTTCTACAATAATGCCCTATAGATGAGTAGATTGCAGATATTTTCACCAAGAAATTTACTGAGAAAAATTTCACTTACCTCTATTCACTATTGGAGGTGGGTTCATTAGGGTGAAGGCAGTTACTTCTTCAATGTCCAGCCTTAGTGGGGGGGGGGGG